>BQNB010026998.1:0-57441 GCA_026074375.1 Tanacetum coccineum
CTCAATTTATATTTTCACCCCTTCTTACCCTATATAAATCAACACGCTCCCCTCCATTTGTATCAATTAGGAAATTTAGTTTAGTTTTTACTCTTTAATGTTTTTAGCTTATTTTTTTTTAGATTAGCTTATTAAGTATTTCTGGCTTATTGTAATCGTTTAATTCAACAGCTTATTGAGATTTTGTAACGAAGATGGTTTGAGCTTATTAGAAATAGTGGTTTGCTTATTTTTATAGCTTATTGGTTCGTTTATTTTCTTTGCGTGTTGGCTTATTAAATAAGCTAATTTCTCGAGCTTATTGCCTTAGCTTATTAGTCTTAAAACTCCTAAAAAGCTAAAAGATCAACTCCTATAAGCTCTCTAAAGCTCATTCGATTTAATCTTATTAGTTTTCAAGGACTTCTAGATTTAATAAGCATGAATAAGCTCAGATCTAGATTATTGATGTGCTTAAATTGTTTTAAAGTACTTAGAAGCTCTTATTTTCTGATTTAATAAGCTCCTAAATAGCTTATTCGAATTCAGTTGAGCTTATATTGTTTAGATAAACTTTCGTGAGTTTATTTGATTATTCATTTAGAAACTCAAGTTGTTTAGGTGCTTTTAGTTCATAGAAATTCCTTGTTGTTGCATTTGTTTGCTAATTAGTGTCTTATGCTTATGTTTGAATTGTTATTCGTGCTCGTTGGATTTGGATTCGAGTTTGCTTATTCGTTAACAAGTCTTAGTATTGTTTGCACATTATGCGATTTAGTATAGAAATTGCGAAGGTGCTTATGAGTTCTTATTCTATTTATGATAATTTAGTTTTAAGCCGTAGCAAATTAGTTTGAGACTTATTGATAAAAGTAGTAGATTTTATTTTTTTGGTTAAATCGTTGGTTTTCTAGCTTAATTCTAGGGCTTATGTTGACTTCAAATATGTTTCGTTTTTATTCTTGAATCATTAGAGCTTATTGAGTCACAACTTATTGAGATAAAGTGGTTAGCTTATTGAAGTTGTTAAAGCTCGATTCTAAAAAAATCCCTGCGTTTGGTAACTTGAATTTGGGCCTTATTTGATTAAAGTTTGGGCCTACGTTTTCTTTGGGCCGTTTGGTTGGTATTAATCTTAATTGGGCCTCGTGTGGTTTGTTTAGTGTTGGATTCAAATAGTATTTAGTAACAGATTGTGATATGACATGTTTATAGACAAACACTTTGTTGCTTGCGCGTTGCTGCGAGGGCTGCTTTTCTCATACGTTTTGTATGTTTTGTTTGTCGGAAAGGTGTCCTGCTAATTTTACAAAGAGGATAAAATTACGCATTTGACATAACATGTACGAGTACATAATGAAACACATATGGGGTTACATCTTAACATAATCAAATTACATAACACTTGCTCTTTTGACCTCAAAGTTCATATATTCAATTTCATTTATGAAGAATTTTTACTATTGGATGATGTTGATGGTTGTCCATTCATATATTGTAATTCAATAGGTTCTGGCTACAGTCTGTTACACCACACATATGGCAAAGAACAAAAAATATCAGATAGCAAGCAATAACAAATGGCTGAAACATATGAATACAGTACTTACGGCGTTCAACGATTGTTTCAGATCTAGGATGAACGGTCTTGCGAGAGTGTGTTCTTGTAGTCTGTCAAATGAACGTTGGTACCGATGTCTAGGTTCTGCTTGTTGTGTGTGAATAGTAGTAGTAGAATTTGTTAGTTGTTGATTGTTGGCTGGCTGTTTTTTTGGCAACAAACAATTAGCCTTTAAAGTACTTGAGTTCAGCTACACAATTGTGATCATATTCACGCCCTGTTGTTGTATCTCCCGATTAACCATGTAAAGGAGATAAAAACATGATTTACATTCTTATAAGGTGTGAAAAAATGATAATTAAATTTTCATATTTCATGTCAATCTAGCCAACTTTGAAAGACACCAAAAGACGAAGCTTTGTCAACATTAGTCATTACAAAATTCAAGATTAAAATTTGGTTCGTTAAATTAACGTGTTGAACATATCTGACCACAAAACCAAACACCTAAGTAGTCTGAAACAAACTTACAGGCTTGCAGCAATGCAGCATCATTATACGTTGTATGCAACTAAGCTTATAATTAAAAAACATTACATTGTTTAAAAAGAGTTTGAATTTAAGTTGATAGATATAAAAAATATATAATCTTATTTAATGATGCATGCATTGACGATAAGATAATCCCAAAAAGAAAAACCATCTTAATCTCATTGGCTCCCTTTTTTGAGGCTATGTGTTACTGCATGCACAAATCTATGACAATCTAATATATAAATCATACAAAAATGCTCTATTTTCAGTCGATTAAGTATATATAAATCAAGACTTAACTAATAAATAGATTCTCTATGAAAGGTCAAGATCATTAACCTTGTTTGATGTTTGGACAACGGCGAATCGAGGTATTGGTTTAGAAGTACTTGAGCTATAGGATACTGATTGTAGGGTGGGGGTTTAAAAAATAACCATCTCGGCTCCTGATAACTAATTAACTATATATATAGGATTTGGTCCCTGATAGTTCTTAGGTTTGCAAACTCTTTTACGTTAGTTTGCAGCCTATGCATAAATAACTTAACTGCATCAGATAACAGTAGTAAAGACCATGTCATTACACCATTTTTGTTGACCAATTAACAACAATACTTCCTTAGTTGTCAGGTCTATAAACTAAGTGATTATCGTGGTTCAAGAAATTAGTATCATAATTCAATAACAGTTAGTAATACAGTCATTTATCTTAACAATGGGTTTTCATTCAGATGCTCTTGTTAACGTTATTGCCAATTAAAATTACAATACTCATTTTAAATGCATACCTAAATATCCTAAAGCTTAACATGAAGACTATAGAATCTCAACTTTATTGTAATAAGCCATGACATGCATATACATACGCATGCAAACTTCATCGTACAAACAATGGAATTAACAGCATACTTTTACTTTATCTAAACTACCTGTGCATGAACTTGAATGCTTTTGTGCATCAGCCTACATGTCATACCATGAGAGAGGAGAGACAGATGGGGGAAATGAAGAACCTCAGTTTCTCCATAGGTGCGCATCCAAAATCAATATTGCATATTAGACATCAAGTTCTTCGTCTATGAACTTCTTCCAAATACATTTCCTGCAAACTGGATGATGTCCAAGATGCAAAAAGTAGATTAGAAGCTTTGTATAACTAAAAGTAGAGATCTAAAATAGCGTCCTCATGAGTATAAAGGAGGTGCAATTATCAACTAACAATTCAATACAGCAAGCATGTCGCCTAAAATGTAAAGCAACAAACAATCAATGCGCAAAGATATTTCAATTCGCAACAAAGCCAATTTGAATTTTGGTATTTTAGCGAACATATGATTCTGTAAGTATGCGACTATTAGCTAATGAAAAGCTTTGCATAACCATTATATTACTTTATTTTAATTATGAGACTATACTGGAGGAAATCACAGAGGTCACTTAAATTTGTAACAAAAAACGACCCACAATCATGCTTTGAACATAAAATGCAAAAAGAATAACTGATGCACCTGGGATGAGAAGTTCCCTTCACCATCTTCTGGCTAATAAAAGATGTCACCGCTTCTGCAATAACAGTACCTGCAAGTATGCAAAAAAGACATGTCACCACTACTTAGTGTATATTACGTGTTCGTATTTTTGGCCTACTTAGTACTTACTAAATTTGTTAGTCTACCGGTTAGCAATGGTATTGTTCCATAGTAATAGACTGCTGAATGTGTGTATTACCAACACTTGGGTTATATGAGTCAGATTTTCTTTCATAGGGCAGGGCTGAGAGCCTGAATTACTCAATATTGAAGTGTCATTTTTTCTTTGTATACCGTACGTGTAGATATCAGGTTGTTAATGCCATGTCAAGGTAATGGAGATCAACATTTTCCAACATCATTTGGATACGTATCATACAGTAACATTGATCTGGTATGATGTTATGCTGATGGTGGTATGATCATATATTTAAGAAATTACCTTAGTTAATGTCAAAACATGTGTTAGATAAATAGTAAATCTTAGGCTATACAAAGAAACATTGTAAAGAAATGAAGCATTTTATTAACAAATGTCTCTAGCTGCTCCATTATGAACAACTAACCATCTTCACTATATCTTTTATCTAAGTGCTATAATCCCATACCCACTTTACATCTAACATATCGTTCTAAAGAAGTGTACTATTTCTATGATTAATGATAGAACAAAAATACATTTAGTATTATTTGGTATGGTGGCATGGGGAAGAGTAACAAAGTTATTAAACTATACTCTGTGTTGCAATTAAGGAATATATTTGATCTTTTTAGAATGAAAAAAACAGATTGAGACCAAAATCTAACCTCCTTTGGTTCCTAAACGCTTGTTGCTGTGATGACATCACGATTTCGCTTTTCCTCTTTTTTTCCACTATTTACAACGATATCGAGCAGACAAAATATGAATCATATCCTTACATTTAAACTAATTTAAGCATCGCATTATGTTTCAAATCTTATTTACCTCAAGGTTCTCATCAGTGTTCCAAAGATGTGTAGAGATTAACGAATTCTTCTTATCACCATTATCTTTTTTCATTTGCAACAATTTCTATCTTTACATCATCATGAGAATGTTTGTTGACTGTTATAAAAACCCTAACTCCAAAGACCCACAAAGTTAACACACAAATCCCTCAAATTAAAGTTAAAAAGATTAAGAAAATGAAACACAAAGACCTCAAAACCATTACCTGCAAGTAGCATCAGCAAAGTAACCTGCACAAAAATATCAGAAAAGAAGAAATTAACAAAACCCCAAAATTATGCACAAACGCTAAATTGAAAATCAAAAAATAAATTAAAACAAAAACCTGAAAATCCTTAGCTACAAACACCATAAGCACCATATCAACCCTAATTTCACAATAAAAAAACTCTTAATCAAGTAAAACTAAACCATAATAGACAATAAGAAAAACAAAAAAACGTGCATACCAGCAGATATTGATTTAGTTATTTTGATGAAACCTACACAATTAGATGCAGGAATCTGGCCCAATCGGTTTGCTGGAGGCTAGAGTTATTGGCGATGGTGGGTGTGATTGAAACTGGAAGGTGATTCTAGAAAAATGAAGGAAGAAGGAGCGAAAAGGAGGGATGATACAGGGCCGACGTATTTGGGCTAAAAGTGGCCCATCATCAAAATGACACAACGGTTGGTCATTTTTTAAATGCTAAATGTATGTTTTATAATAACACTTTGTTTTATTTGTATTTTGACTTTGGTACCGGTCAACTCATGAGGCGTGAAGCTTAAGGGTTTATTTAGCTAGATCGAATTTAATTATTTGTTTTAGCTAAATAAATCGGGTGGTATTCGTTTATTTGCGGGTCTTCAATTCGGTTCAATTTTCTATCCTTTTTCAATACATTAGTGTAGCCTAGTTTAAAATGTTATGCTTTGTTTATTTGATCATCATGTGTAGTGAGTAGTTTATTTTATGCTTGTTAAGTAAATTGGCGTTCTTCGTTTAATTGCTTGTTATTTGCTATATAGTTTTTCTATAGTTTATTAAATTTTTAGTTTAAAGCCAAAAACAAAATTATTCGATATTCAAGCATCAAACAAAATACTTTCATGGATTTTAAATTCATCTCTCGCCGTGGAAACGACACTCGAAAGATAGACTATTACTTTTGCTAAAATAATTTTCTTATCTAAACGGGAAATACTATATATTATTACGACACGTTTTTGAACGAATATCAAAGTCCCTCCTCCACTTATTTCCTTTATTTGTTTTCTAAAAAACAACAAAAATATTTTCTTTTTGTGTGCTTTTGTGTGTTTACTTTTATGCAGGTAATACGGCTTAAATCTGGAAAATTATAGAGTATGCTCAAGGATAGCTCTCTCGTAGCTACATTTCTCTATGCCCCGAGATGTACCGTTTTCCTTTAATTTTCCCTATTTTCTAGTTATCAGTTATCACATTAAGGGCAATGTTCAACTTAAGTGTGGATGGGAGCCAAATAGGAAAAATTAATCAAATTCCTCCATGTTTGCCCTGCCAAAATTTTTTTACAACTAAATTAATTAATATATATGTTTTTATTTATAAAATATGCTTTTAGTAAGGCAAATCCAACCGGATTGACACCATAACTAGCATAAAACTAGTCCACTAGATTGTGAGAATTTAAAGCCTTAGAAATATTCGGGTACCCACCTTTGGTACCTAAGATAATTGATGCCTTTAGCTTATTCGAGTTAAGGTTTGAATGCAATTGCAAGTGTCTCATCCGTCGTTACGGCTGTGTATTTGTAATTTGTCGCATTTTCTGAAGCAATGGTATTGGTTGAAAATTATATTTGAGTGAGCTGGTAATTTAGTAGCTCTAGAATTTATACTTGATCATCATTTACTAGACCTAAGTAAAGATTTATATCATATGTTATGAGGTGAAATAAAATCCTGTAAGCTCCTGTATCTGCAGCAATCCCTTTTAGTGCTACTCCGTTGAAAAAATCAAAGTTGAAAGAAAGAAATTATGTGTCAAGCCTTAGTTATCGTGTGGTATACTATATATATATATATATATATATATATATATATATAAGTTTAAATTTCAAGGCTTAAGTTTGGGCACAAGAGATAAGTATATACTATTCACCCTCATCAGTTCCAAGTTCCACTCGATTGGTCATGTTTATGTGTCATGCACAAACCTATGGTAGCTATCTAGATTATGTCTACGCATCTGAGTGTCTTCACAATTACAAACCCTATCTGAGTGGCTTGAATGAATTAAAAATCAAACACATTCCTTTGTGAGGTGCTCTGTTATGTGTCTATGCCTGAAAAGTTATCTAAACCAGTAACACTTGTAAAATCTAAAATTTTCTCCACGTCACGATAAATGATCTTGTTTTTCTCGCTTTTAATTGCTTGAGGGCAAGAAACAGCTAAGTGTGGAGTGATTTGATAACGTCTAAACACATATCCACTAGTCGATCTTGAATCCTTTATGTCAGATATCCAATTTGCATCACTGTATCCTTCGATAACAGCGGGATGTCTGTCATAATGTAGTCTGTAATCTCGACTGTATCTCAAATAATGAAGTACCCTCGTTATAGCTTTCCAATGTGCATAACTTGGATTACTCATATACCTACTTAGCCTACTAACTACATATGCTAAGTCAGGTAGGGTACCTGTCATCAAGTACATTATAATGACAATAATCCTTGAATACTCTAATTGGGCAACACCTAAGCCTCTATTTTTAGATAGATGCAAACTGGTGTCAATTGGAGTTCTAGCTTGGCCGGAATCCCCCGCATTATGAGTATTAAGAATTTTGTCCACATAATGTGCTTGACTTAACACAAGTCCATTCTGAGTTCGTATGATCTTTATTCCAAGGATCACATCAGCCAAACCCATATCCTTCATGTCAAACTTTGATTTCAACATGTCTTTAGTGGATCTAATTATCTTGTCGTTGCTGCCCACGATAAGCATATCATCGACATACAAACACAAAATTACATATCCAGCACTTGTGTCCTTCACGTAAACACACTTGTCGCATTCATTAATTTTGAATCCACTCTCTAACATGGTGTGGTCAAACTTTTGATGCCACTGTTTGGGAGCTTGCTTTAAGCCATACAACGACTTAACAAGTCTACAAACCTTGCCCTCTTGTCCAGGAGCTACGAAACCCTCAGGTTCGTTCATATATATTTCTTCTTCTAAATCTCCATTTAGAAAAGCCGTTTTCACATCCATTTGGGAATTTCCAAATTTCTTAATGCGGCAATAGCAATAATCATTCTAATCGAGGTTATTCGCGTAACCGGCGAATAAGTATCAAAGTAGTCTAGACCTTCACGTTGTCTAAACCCTTGGATTACCACTCTTGCTTTATATTTGTCAACGGTACCATCAGCTTTCATCTTCTTCTTGAAGATCCATTTATAGCCTAGTGGTTTACAACCAGGAGGTAAATCCACGAGCTCCCACGTATGGTTTTGTAAAATAGATTCTATTTCACTTTTGATGGCTTCTCTCCATTGTTGCCCTTCCGAGGAAGTTACCGCTTCTCGGTAAGATGTGGGTTCATTTTCTACCATAAAAGAAACAAAATCGGGTCCAAACGATTTCTCGTTTCTTGCCCTTTTGCTTCTTCTTCATCGGTTTGATCTTGTCTCTCATCTTGGAGATCATTATCATCTCTTTGTCTCTTATCTTGGACAACTTTGATCTAATCTAGATGAGTCTCGCCAGATTCCCTTGATAAACAAGAAATACTTTTCAAAGAAAAGAAGCTATTCCTAGATTCCATTATTGTTATTCCTTTGGATATCATGGATTCTTTTCGATTCATGTACAATGAACATAAGCAGTGCTTTTCATAGCATATCCAAATGAATATACAAACCACAGATTTATTCCAAATCTTTTGGGCCTAGGAGTATTGGGCAACATCTACCGTTGCTAAACAACCCACACTCGTAAGTATAGAAATGAGGGTTTTCTTCCCATCATAATTCATAGGAGTTCACTTCCTTTCTTTACGAGGAAACTTATTTAAAAGATAAGTAGCCGTCAGAATGTGCATCCCCCCCACATGTCTGACCTCATGCCAGAACTATTCAACATGGCAGTAACCATTTCTTTCAAGGTAACGGTTCTTTCCTTCGGCAATACCGTTTTGCTGGGGGGGGGGGGAGGTGAATAGAGCATGTGAACTCGTGTCCTAATTCATGTTTTCGCACAAAGCTCGGCGAATGGAGCCATGTATTCACCTCATCTATCACTTCGTACAACCTTGATTTTCTTACCAAGTTGATTCTCAACTTCGGTTTTGTATAGACAAACTTTACTATATGCTTCATCTTTACTTTTTAAAACAAGTAAAACATAGCAATAACTTGTACAATCACAATAAACTGATACAGTACATATTCCCACCCTACGTGGGTAGTGATTCTCAAATCACATATGTCTGTTGTGTATCATATCAAGTGGTTTCGGGAGTTTTCGCTTAACCGATTTTAAAGAAGTTCTTGTATGTTTGGCTTCAACACAATATCCAATCACATTATGTATTTAGAATCAATATGAAAGTTAGGTAAGCTATTAAATTTAAATAAACGACGCATCGAATTAAAAATAAACATGTCCAATGACGACCATGAGGGCCACACATAAGCAAGACCTCAATCAAGTAAGGCAAAAAGAGTTCATTTTAATTGATATCATTCTTGACCACCATTACATTGAGTTTAAACATAGCATCCCCTTGCATAACCCTTACCAACATACATTTGATTCTTAGACAAAACAAACTTATCAGACTCAAAAACTAGACGAAAACCAAACTTGTTTAACAGCCAACCGGACAACAAGACTTAGCGAATTCTCCAAACATACAAGACATAGTTCAACTTGAGCTCTTTCTCCGATGTCATCTTCAAATAACATCTCCTTCAACCCTTGATATCAGCAAGTTGCCAGAGTTGCCCATAACCAATCTTTTTGTCCATTGTCAACCGCTCTGAAAAGTGAAACTTAACTCTTATCATCACACACATGACGAGTTGCCCCAATATCAATCCACCAACTCACTTTGTTAGTACCTACCATAACCTAGAGATCATAGCAACCGACGTCAGACACCATTGCTATCATATCCACCATCATCATTCCACCATATTAGCCTGACGTGGATTCGCAACCTCCAGCTTCGCATCTTGCAATTAGCAGCACGTGACCAGGTGGTCACAATTGTAGCAAGTCCCCTGGAACTTCTGCTTCACAATCCAAGCTTTAGGAGCAAGGTACTCAGACTTCCCTTTGCTCTTCTTGTCATTCTTCCTTTTGTCTTTGCCTTTTCCCTTGGAATTAAACCTTGAAGATGACCCAGCATGCTCAACCATATTAGCCTTGGCAGAATCAGGTTATTAAGTGTCTTGCCTGATCAGCTTGTGTCCTCTTCAATACGAAGACAACAGCCAAGTCTTCAAAACACGCATCTCTTTCGCTATGCTTCAAGTAGTTTTTAAATTCCGACCCACTTGGGAGGTAAACTTTTCAATAATAAGCACAACTTGAAAAAGTTTCACTCAAGGTCATTCCTCAGCATAAAGTCGTGTTAGCAAACCTGCCAGGTCTTGAACCTACTGACCACACTCTTTGAATCAACCATCTTGTAATCCAAAAACTAGACAACCACGAATTTCTTTGTACCAAGCATCTTCGTCTTGTACCTTGTGCGTTCCAATGACTCCCATAATTCGTTGGCAGTAGTGGGTCTTGCAGTACACATTATACAAAGGATCTATCAAACCATTCAAACATAATTGTGACACAAGAAGTCTAAATGTTTCACATGCTTCCACAGCTTGCACAGCCTGTGCATTAGAGGATTGACTCGGCAGGAGTTCAACCTGAGTGCAGTTTTCAATTCAAGAACCGCTCAAAGAGGCCTAAGGTGGTGAGATTAGAAGAACATCTTCTGTTGCCACCTCTTAAAATTCTGACCATTGAATTTTTTTGGTTTTTTCACATGATTAGAAACTGTGTTGGTAACCTGCGCACCGGTTTGTGTCACGAACATTGGAGGAGTTTGAGTGTTAGTCATCCTGAAAGATTAACACACACAGTTAAACAAACTGTAAATCACTCGGTATCCGCGTTGTACCAGGATCTGCTTCAAAAGAAACTCATCAGTCTTGGTTTCAATAATAAATAGACCAGTTTATAATAATCAAAGCTTGGTTAAATACGCAACTGAATCGAAAATAATAACGATCTATAAAACTGTGCAATTAAATTTGTTTGTAAACTGATTTCCAACGAAAATCTGATCTAGATTTCGACAGAAATAGTAAATAAAGAAAACTTGTTACCCAATTTATATCAAAATTAAAAGCGTTTTAATTATGTGTAAACAGAATCTGTTTTAAGACTGTTGGGAAACCTGCATACTTTTAATAGCATAAATCGAATAACGTTAACAAGTAAATGAACGGAAAGAATTAACAGATAATTAAAGCAGTAATCGAACGAGGCTCGTTTTCTGTATTTCAAAAACTGAATGAGACGGTTCAATATATAGAAAACCCTATCTTGGTCAACAAGCCAAAGATAGTTGCTGAAATTCAGCCGGGTTTATCTATACACGATTTTGAATTGTTGATAGATTCAACATTTGAACCTCAAGAATATTCTGGAACCTGAACCTTACAACAAACGGTAGCAAAAAATAGGCGAGGGGGATGAACCACCGGAGCAACATTCTTGTCCGCGGAGGTCGCTAGCGGCTCGGCATGAGTTCATGGTACCGAACCATCCTTGCCCAGAAATCTCATTTTTGCACACCCCCACCACACCCGCCGTAAGACTGGAGCATAAACCCCACAAAGGAATTTAGAGGTCACTACAAAAGGTTCCTTATAAACCCATTCCCACTTCACACTTTGGGCGATGTGGGATAGTTCTTGTTTCCCAGATTTTGTGTTCCACGTGTCCTACTTTGAGACAAGGGGGGGGGGGGGGGGGGGGGGGGGGGGGGGAAAAGGGGGGGGGGGGGGGGGGGGGGGGGGGGGGGGGGGGGGGGGGGGGGGGGCGATTATCTCATTCAATCACTTACTCCATTTTGGACACACTTTAGCTCATTGCGAAGCTCTCTTGGAGGAGAACGCAAAGCCCCAATCTAATATAATCAAGTAATGTTCATCGTTTGTTATGATCATCGATCTATGTTCATCGGTACAAAATGTTTATAGTTTTCTTTTTATGTTAATAATATATGATCATCAATAGAAATTGTTCATCATTTTATTATTGTCTTTATCAATCTAAGTTCATCAATATCAATACGAAAATACTTTGCTCTTAAGTTCATGAAATACCAAATACTCATCAATGATGGTCTGGATGTTCATCATCATACGTGATGGATCGTAATATGATAGAAAATTGTTTTGATTAATCTTGCTAGTCAAAAGTAATATATTTTAATATGGTTAAAAAGGATCATTCTTTTAATGGATCAGGATCTCTGGTTTGGTTTCTTTATAAGTAATTTTGATGATTTTCTTGTTTTAATCAGTTCCTTAGGGCAGGCTTCACCATGCTTGAGTGCATTTACCTTGGGAAGAGTTGCAGCTTTTAAGCTATTCCGGGTAATAGATAGAAAGCCAACAATAGATCCGTATGACACGAGTGGTCAGAAACCGTATGATATTCGTGGGGACATTGAACTCCGAGATATTACTTTCAGCTATCCAGCTAGACCAGATGAGAAAGTCCTTAATTGGTTTTCTCTTGTAATGCCACATGGCACAACCACAGCATTAGTTGGACATAGTGGAAGTGAGAAATCAACTGTAGTCAGCCTCATAGAGCGGTTTTATGACCCCCAAGAAGGTGAAGTTCTCATTGATAGCATCAATATCAAAGACTACCAACTGAGATGGCTTAGAAGCAAGATCAGTCTTGTTAGTCAGGAACTTGTTTTGTTTAGTTCCAGTATTAGAGATAATATTGCCTATGGGAAAGATGGTGCAACCCTTGATGACATCAAAGCAGCTGTTGAGCTAGCGAATGCTGCCAAATTTATAGACCAATTCCCCCAGGTCAAATCTCATATTAATTTGTTTTTCTACGTATGTAAAGGTGATATGTGATATGCCTATACTTTCTCCGCAATGAACAGGTAAAATCGAAAGAAATGGCTATGAAATGAATATGGGTTGAACGGGTCAAAATCACTCAATGTGCATTGTTTACATCAATCTTATAACTTGACAAACGCATCAACCCAAGCCTTATCTGGCCAATAACAATAATATATTGTTTTCACAAGTTAACCAACTGCTCATTTTTCAACCTTCACTTATTATATGTAAGATTATGTTGCTCATTAGTTTCTTCTCATTCCCATTTAGGGACTAGATACGATGGTTGGTGATCATGGAACTCATATCTCTGGAGGACAAAAGCAGAGAATTGCAATAGCCAGAGCAATCTTGAAAGACCCGAAAATTTTACTACTTGATAAAGCTACAAGTGCTCTTGATACAGAATCCGAAAGGGTTGTTCAAGAGGCACTTGATAGAATTATGCTTAACCGAACTACTATTATTGTAGCCCATCGCTTGACCACAATAAAAAAGTCTGAAGTAATTGTTGTAATTCAAAATGGCAAGTTTATCGAGCAAGGTCTTTCTCTTTTCTTCTTTCCCTTTTCTAAAATACATTCTTCCAAAGTAAGGTGAGAACCTTTTTACCTCCAGGTTCATGAAAATGTGTGACGTTAGTACCTTAACCATCATTACGATAACATTTAATTAACACAACATATAAAGGTACCTTAAAGTGTTCTCATGAAATTATATCGTTCTCACGAGAAACTTTTATTGGATTATGTTAGTTGGATTAGCTCTAATACGACTAGAAATGTGTGAGCCTATTGGGGGCACACACGTTAAACACTTAGAGTGCGTTTTTACTTCATGTAACGTTTCTAATTGTAAACCAAAGGACTAAAAACGACAAGACACGAATCCTAATGGTCCCTAAGTGTTGTAGCGGCCATGAAGGATCTAGAAGAGTGTCTAGGTTCGTTGTTCTTGAAGATAAGAAGAAGGGAAAGTGTTGTGATAAGGATAGAAGTATAATTTCCTACTTCTATCATGAGTAGGGTTTAGAGGCTATAAAAACCCCGCACCCCTAGCTCATTTAGACGATCATCACAACAAAATAACTCAGAAAAAAATCATTCTCTCTCACCTCTCTTCAAAACAGCCGAATAACATAAACCCTAATTAGGGTTCTTAGGTTTTCGGTTCTTCCTATTGTTGCTGTTTGATTTTCGGTGATCCCAAATAGGGATATCAAGGTGTGATTCGATCCCACAAGTCTTCCAGCAGGTTTAGGGATTTGGTTTAACAGGTTCTCAGGCGTGACAACAAGCTGAAACACTTAGGGTTTTGATTTGGTGATTTTTGGTTAGACCAGGTGAAATTTGGTTGAACCGAATTTGGCAGAAATCCTAATATAGGTTGTTGAATTTCGGTACAGTCCACTAGGGTTGGTTTTGGTACTTAATTTGGGTAACAAAGGTATACAATAGTTGTTTGGGATATACATGAAGTTAGACTAGCATCTAGACGCGCTCGTTGGACGTGTTTGTGTGAGCGACCATAGAGGTGGGAATTTATCCACTAGTTTCAAAAGGTTTAGTTCTCATTTGATTCATTCAAGTCTCTCATCAAGGTTAGTTTTCTCGTATTATTTGTGTGTTAATCATATATGCTAAACTAGATCAATATCCGCTGCGTACTCGTAGTTATTGGTTAACTAGTTGTTAAATCCCAACAGTGGCATCACGAGTCATCCTCGTTTGGTGTTTATGGGTTACACACGAATTATACACGCTAGGGCTGCGTGAGAAAACGTTTATTTATTGTTTTATTGGAAAATTATGGCACCAACATGCAATTCTTGCCATAAAGAATAAATAAAGACCTAGAACTAAACTAATATTACTTGTTAATAAGAAGAATAGATTATAAATTAATAGTTAATTAAGCTGCCATGTTATTCTATTCGTTATCTCGGCCTTAAGAGTCACGCAATCATGCTATATGATGGATGTGGCGATCTAGGCACTTTAGCAGAAAACCTAGTGAGAGTCTTTTGGTTCTCCGTTTAGGGAAGACTCTTTTGAGAACTCGAGGCATTATATGATTTACTGCTTTCAATATAAGAGTCTGTCTTCACTTCTACACCATCTTTCTGTCTGTTTTAATTGCTTATATGTGATATGCCATGTGATTGCTCAATATTTGCAAATAGACTTTATGAAACTCTAAAAACGAATTAATACTTAAAGAGAAATTTGGTTTGAATATGTCTGATATTATACATGTAAGCATACTCCTTGGGCCCAATTATGTGTTATTTGTGAAACTGGGTTTTTGGACAAATTTAATACGGACATTAAACTATGAAATTTGATTTCTTGTGTAATTTTAGTTTTTATATACTTTTATCATATGATGTATCACTACTGCTCCATGGCTTAATTGTCTTTAGTGAACTTCTAGGGTTAAATTGATCTTTAATAATCTCCCGCCCCACTACATGCTTCGACATATGAGGGAATTATTAGAATAACTTATGACTTCGGACGCATGCA
Organism: Tanacetum coccineum; assembly: GCA_026074375.1. NCBI lineage: Eukaryota > Viridiplantae > Streptophyta > Magnoliopsida > Asterales > Asteraceae > Tanacetum > Tanacetum coccineum. The sequence goes on from BQNB010026998.1 coordinate 15,271, forward strand.
GAAGTACAATATAGGGTTGGATCAATTTGTAATACTTCCCGCGATATTGCCATATATAAAACTAATGTTAACAAAGGGTTTTTCTTAACATTAATACATCATTAGTCAATTGGAAGTACGGCTCACCCATTATGGACAAACTATAAGAGAAGTTTAAGGCGGGTTGCTTAGGCTCCCTAAAAGAAGTCAGGTTTTTAATATGCTTCGCGCTGACCTGTTTCTCCGCTTCTTTGTGCGTCCAAAATGGATCTACCGAGAACATTTGACAAAATGATGTATATACCAAAAGGTTAACAAAATGTTTTCTTAACTTGTGCTACAAGATGTTTTGCACGCTTCTTGTACACGTTTTTGTCACATTTATGTGTATACCCCTATGAGAAATTTTAAGTCTATGCCAGCCAAAATAAAGAACACGTGCACTTGGTTTGACCTCTCTAGTCAGACCTCAGGGCCTCTCCAACCCATGGTGAATTTTTTCATAGGTCAAATCTATGTCAATTTTGACACGTTCTTTTTTGGTCGACTTAAATCGAGTTTCCTGGTCAGACCTCGGACCCGAGGCATAAGATGAGACAAAATATGCATTTGACATTACTATAAGAATTACTAATGTCATAAGTCTCATAAAACTAAGAGTTGCATTCTATGCAATTAACGCTCGTCGCTTACCTCTTGTCCTACTTGTTTACACGTTGGTCAAACCTCTGGTAATAAGTGGGAGGTCAAGTTGGATCTTAGTCTTATTAGTAATTAATTGGGTAGTTAATTGTTTTAAGAATTTGATTATCGACATTACTAATTATTTGAACTTTTTCTGATTGTAGATGACTACCTCGGTTGTTAACAATTCGGTTTTCATGGGTTTCTTCGAGAAACAAAAAATAACTGGACCCAACTTTATTGACTGATACAGACAACTTAGGTTCTTGTAACTATCAGTTTGGGATATGTTTGGATTAACCTAGCATGAGCCAATTTCCTCATGCTCCTTGTCCTCTTCTCAAGCGGGTTATTGCAAGTTGTCTAGAAGAATTTAAGCTCCACGCTGCATGGGTTAAAGGATCAAAAGAAATTGTTGGACTCATGCTCATGACCATGGAATCAGATATCCAATGAAATCTGGAAAACTTTGGTGCTTATGAGATGTTACAGGAGTTAAAAACTCTGTTTTCTCAACAAGCAGAGCATGAGCTTCTTCAGACTGTGAGAGACTTTCACTCTTGCAAACATGGGGAAGACGGTTAATGAGTTGCATGCTATGCTGAAGCTACATGAGCAAACTCTAACCAAGAAAGATCCTGCACTTCATGTAATTCGAGCAGGAAAGGTCCAGAAAAAGAACAGCAAGCAAAAGAAACCACAATTGCCTGCTAGGGGCCAAAATCAAAGGAAAGGGAAAAATAAGCTTGCTTATGCTCCCAAACCCAAGATCCACCCTCTACCAAAGAGGGAAAATCCTGCTAAGGACTCAATATGTCATCAATGCGGTGATACAGGTCATTAGAAGAGGAAATGTCCTTAGTATTTAGCCGAGTTGCTGAAGAACAAGAAGCTATCTCAAGGAGCTAGCGGTTCAGGTATCTTCACTATAGAACTCTATACTTTTCCTAATAATTCTTGGGTTTATGACACTAGTTGTGGCACTCACATCTGCAATACAACTCAGGATCTCAGGGGAAGTAAGAAGCTAAAGCCAGGAGCTTTAAGCTTGTACATGGGCAATGGTCAGCGTGCAGCCGTTGAAGCTATTGGATCTTATCATTTATGTCTCCCCAACGGATTAGTTATTATTTTGAACAATTGTCATTATGCTCCCTCTATTACAAGAGGAATCATTTCAGTTTCACGTTTGTATGACGATGGTTATGTCATTTCGTGGATAATACAATTTCAGTTTCTAGGAACAATATGGTTTATTTTAGTGCTGTCCTAAGGGATGGTATTATTGAAATTGATTTGTCTAATTCTAATACAAATGATAGTTCTATGTATGTTGTAAGCAACAAAAGAGCCAAGCTAAACTTGGACTCTGCTCTCTTGTGGCACTGTCATCTTGGACACATTAGCAAGAAACGCATTAAGAAGTTGCAACATGATGGACTTATTAATTCAACTGACCTTAGGGCATTTGAAAAATGCGTCTCTTGCATGTCTGGAAAGATGGCACAAAAACCTTACACACATCAAGTGGAAAGGGCCAAAGATCTACTTGGACTTATACACACCGATGTATGTGGCCCATTTAGAACCGTGTCAAGACAAGGAGCTAGCTACTTCGTCACTTTCACTGACGACTTTAGTCGTTATGGTTATGTTTACTTTTTAAAGCATAAAACTCATAAATTGTCAAGTGTTTGATAAAACGTTAAGTCGTTTTCAAAAGGAAGTAGAAAATCAACTCGGAAAGACCATAAAATCGCTACGTTCTAATCGTGGGGGCGAGTATATGAGTCAAGAGTTTTTGGATCATCTAAAGGTGCATGGGATAATCGCCCATCGTACTCCTCCTTACACACCGCAACATAATGGTGTGTCAGAGAGGAGAAATAGAACCCTATTAGATATGGTTCGCTCCATGATGAGTCAAACAACTCTTCTAAAGTCCTTTTGAGATTATGCCCTTGAGACTACTGCACGCATTCTCAATATGGTTCCAACTAAGAAGGTTGAAAAGACACCATACAAAGTATGGCATGGGCAAGCCCCTAAGCTATCTTACTTAAAAGTCTAGTGTTGTGAGGCACTTGTTAAGCGAGATACTCTTACCAAGCCTGACAAGTTAGAACCCAGATCTATTAAGTGTATCTTTGTAGGATACCCAAATGAAACAATGGGTTAGTCTTTATAAATACCCACTCCTGGGGAAAAAGTAATGTGATCAGAAATGCTTGAATTCCTAGAGAATAGTCTTATAACTCAAGAAGCAAGTGAGAGCTTAGAAGATCTTGAAATTATTCAAGTGGAAGATATGTATCCTTCTATAGACACTAGCTTAAATCATGAAGAGGATGATCTAGAAATAGATGAACCTCGAAGTGATATCATTCCCATTCGTAGGTCTACAAGGACACGAAATACCCCAAGTCGTATGTGCTTATACATCGATGCTGAGGAGCATGAGTTAGGGGATCTTGGTGAACCCGCTAACTATAAAGCTGCATTGTTGGATCATGAGTCTGAGAAATGGCTTATAACAACCCGAAATTTTCATCAATGCAAAATCAACCTATTTTATTATGATCACATTTGTACGGATAAATTTTTTTCTTTATTACATTACTTACATTACCAATATCTCAACATGCAACACAACTTGCATAACTAAAGTTAATGAGCTCACGCAACCTATCTATGGCAATCCTATCTACATATATGTCAATCAAACATCATAATATGTCAAGTCAATATCTTAATATCATTTTTACAAAGTACGTTACTCATATAATGTACCATTTGCAACGTTATATCAAGACAGGCTTTAAACTATTATCGTATACCTCTAAAACCCTAATTTCATGAAAGGTTAATATCTAAAGTGAATGTACAAGTTACTAAAGCATATGTACAAGTAATATAACATCTCATTTGAAATATAAACTCCCTCCAAGTCAAAGTATAATTCTTTAAAGCATAATGTACAAGTCATTAATGCACGATATCCAAAATAGCCGTTTTACCTCCGTTTTCTAAGGAATCTTGTACAATCTATCAAGTACAAGTTACAAGCAAGTCATATACTTCATTTTCAATCCATATTCATTCTCATCTCATGAAATTATGAGAAATCCAAGTTAGAAACCCTAATCCGAGCAAAATAGTAAACCAAGACCCGTTTCTTGATTTTTATCCATTTTAAACCTCAATCACCACTCAAATAAGTTATAATAACTTAATTTACAACATTATCAATCATATTCTATCATCATTTCATCATTTAATCTCAATTATACACGAAATAAATCCAAGAAACCCTAAACGTGCCCTAATTGCAAAACACGACCCATTTACTTATTTTCCCTCGTTTTAAACCCGAAACACCAATCAAATCTTGTTAATAACTCTTATTAACATGTCTTAACAATCCATAAATCTTTCATTAGTGATCTGTTTACTCGTATTGGAAGCTTAGAAACCCTAAACAAAGCCTTATGACCAGTGTACACCGTTTTCTTACTTTTTCGACCCATTTTATCCATTTAACCTACTTTAACAACTCGAACAATAATCCAATAATGTTGTAAACTCATAATATAAACTTCATAAACATTAATCCATCATTTCCAATCAAATGCACACGAAATTCAAACCTAGAAACCCTATTCGTGCCTAATCTGACCCGCGACCCTTTCTAGCTTATTTTTATCCATTTTATCAAGTAACCAAGCAAGCAAACACCTCCATGATGCAGCTACTTCATCCTATAGCTTCTTACAAGCACCTTAACTCATCACATGGCCCTAAAATTAACCACATCCCTCCCTTTTGCACCATAACAAGCCACGACTGTGTTTAAGCCACAAAACACCTTCACAAACCTCCACCTTGCACCATAGCCTCTCCAACACATCCCATAGCCTTTCCACATAACCCCCCCACCTGTCCTAACTTGGGCACTAAGGTTCCTTAGCCACCAAGTCTAATTCGACTATAAATAGGGGCACATACTCTTCATATCAACTCATCCCCCACTTCCTTCCCTATAACCCATCATAGCAGCAATCCTTTGCTCAAAGAATTTCCTAAGAGGTCCTAAGAAGTCTCAAGAACAGAAGTGAAGCAAAAGAAACCAAGAAAAGAAGCCCGGGAGTCGTTATTCTAGGCGTACGAAGCTAAAAGTCCCGATTTCGAACCCTTTCTAAGCTATAAGCTCAAAACCAGGTTCTATGATATTCATACCTGCTCCTACACTCTTATAATGTTCATATGATCCTGAATATACTCTTTCTAAAATTTTATAACTCAATTCATGCTCATTTTCCATTTTGATCCAAAACCGTACACCCGAAACCCTAATTTTGTGTTTTTCATTAATCTAAAAGTTATAATGGCTAAATATTGTTATAATATATCCTAACATGCTTAACTAATGTTAATATAACAACTTTATTGATTTTTGGAAGAATTTGGATTAAAAACCTACGCGTTTTCGTTTAAAAACCCTAATTCGACTCGTTTTGATCTCTAGCTTAACGAATCGTTGTTATAAACTTTCGTTACGCTAAAACATCTTATTTTAGCTTATATTAATAATCTATCACCTGCAATTATCATTTGGAATTTTAAAATAAGCTTGCATGACGTTTTGGACTTGTTTTGCAAAAGTATTCCATGCAAGAGGTATATATCGTAACTTTCCGAAACTTATAATAAAATACGGCTTGGAGTGAAAAAGGTCATTTTATCAATTTTATACATAGGGGTCTATTATGTCACTTTTATAAAGTACAAGGGTTTACTTTGTACAATACTTTTAAACTGAAGGACCAAACTCGTAAGTGCTAACTACCAAGGGTATTATTTTGCCAATTTTTAATTCTTAAGGGTCTAAATGTAAATTTTTGAAAAAAAGTTATAAAAATTTTGTTCAAAAACATATAAGGGACAAAATTTATTAACGCTTGACGTCTTTTATCTGTTTCAAGTATCAAGCAAAACGCTTATTAAACCAATTATCCGTACCACATACTAGGGCAGCTTGCATATAAGGTTTCATCGTAGGTTTTATTTTCTGATGAGTTGTTGATGTTTACGGATTTCAAGGTGCCCTAGCTCCTCAAACTTTTACTAAATGACCTCTGAATTATGATCGCCCGGACGGTGATACAATACTCCATAATAATTCAATCAAAGATGATATTCATTATAATGTAAAACATATTCAATCAAACTAAGACTCGACATATTATCCCAGGTTACGTGACGAAGCTGCTTTCTTTCAATTGATATACTAAACTTTCCTGTCGGGCAGATAACGTCGTACTACCATACAGACGCCTTTCCTTTGATATACTTTTGCCGTTAATCAGATTTCCCTGTTAAGGTGAAGTTCATAACCTCGCCTTTACTTATTTACATGTTTTATAAACCTCGGGGGGATACTACATGCTTGTTACAACTCTATTTACATACTCGTTATTCTTATACAATGTGATTTACTTTTCAAAGGAACTTATGAATTCATATCCCCACATTTCAATCTTGAATACTTTTATAAAACATGTGATTTCAGTATAAAAACCATGAAAGGCAAGTGTTTTTTCCAACTTGTCATGCTATCCAGATTAATATGCTAAGTAGCTTCCAGTGCATTATTTTTCACTATATTAAATCATTTTGACTTGCATTGCGATTTGTGAGGAGGAATATTGTGAATAGATCGATTGGGGGTGATGGCTCCGTGTGTTTACCTATTAGCGGGGTAGTCCAAAGCACTTTATTTGTCTTAAAATGGGTAACATAGCATGTTACATTTTCCACAGGGGACATCTGTCCCTAACCAATACTCACTCCGGTGATCATTCGCCCTGTTAACGTATTGAATGTCATGAGCTTAGGTGCAATAATAAATGTTACATTTTCCTTGATATTGTATGTCGTTGCAAATATTACAAAAACTAGTGTTAATAACAACGTAACCCACTTACCATTAAACTTGCATTTACTGTCTCCATGATAATACTGTTTTCCATACTGTTTTCCATAATAATTGTCCCGCATTTGCAATATTTCCATTATAATAAACCTGTATTCAACTATTACATTTAAGCCTATAAATTTCACTCATCCTTTTTGTTGACCCTTTTTATGCATGTTATCTCAGGTAAATAAGCAACTTATGGCATGGTAGAGGCAACATGGACCTGAAGATGGCACTAAAACTTGTTTTCATTCACATTTTTTGTTTCTTGATTTTGGGATTTTGCCTTTGTAAAACTTCTGATATTTTTATATGATATGATAACGTATCTTTTAATAAACGTATCATTTTTGACGTACATTTTCTATGATTTGTGACTGTTGTACTATGAAGTAATTACCCGCAGATTAGCTTCCGAGGTATATTGTAATCATAGGGGTGTTACGGATTGGTTTAGAGCTCTCGGTTATTGAGAACAAGGTAAATCCTCTTTCCTTTCAACTACTTTTCTTTGCCATCAATGTCATTCCGTGCCACTACATTCCCTAAATGTGAAGATGCACAGCTACTTTTTCCCAAATATATGTAAGTATACATAACTATTATACTTTTATTTAAGTAACTTGTTGTTTATTTACTACTGGGTTTTTTTTGTTACATTCATGTTTCGTCCCCTCACTCATCGATTTCGATATTGAGATTACTTTTTCCTACAACGAACATTCTAAACAGTTTCCCAGCCTCACTGATATAAGTTTTCTCCTGTGAATCTTCGTTGTTTTTACTATGTATCTTTGGGACATATAGTCTTCTCACCTTTACATGTATGGACATGTATTATAAAGAACATACAAGCATATGATGCTATTCCACCACCTCAAGTTATTATTGCTCTACCAGCTGTTTTACCACCATCTCCAGTATTATCACTATCACCAATGCTTGATTCTCGAGATTTCTTTCCTTCTGAGTAGATTTTATCCCCTAAAGACACTGAAAACAACCCTATTTATGTCATGCAAGCATATGATGCTACTGATAATGAATTACCACAAGCTCCTATTGCTCCACCGACTATTTTGCCTCCATCTCTAGTGTTATCACTATCACCAATGTTTGATTTCCCGACATTTCTTTCCTCCCGAGAAGATTTCACCACCTAAAGACGCTGAGACACCTGTTGAATCACCCATTCCAATATCTTCATCTTCATCAGTAGGATCTTCATCACCGTTTAGGTCAACTACATCACCACCAGACTATCCCTTTGATAAGTCTATCTTCGCAGAGTTAGATAACTCATTATGGATCATTCCGCAACCACTGGGAAGTGAACCAGTCCCCGAGAAACCTTACGAGTCAGATGCTTGTTAGAGTGTTCATCTCTCGAAGTCTTAGATTCCAAAAACTTCCGTTATATCCTGCAATGTAATATCAAATAATGATCACAAGTCTTTGTATTATAATTTTCATACCTTAACTTGTGATATGACTATATCATTTTATGGATTCTTATTATGTGTTGTCTTGTATATGTTGATAGATGCCTCCCAAGAGAACATCAACATCTGCAGCACCAGCTATGACTCAGGCTGCCATCCGGCAACTAGTTGCTGATAGTGTTGCTGCTGCTCTGGAAGCACAAGCTGCAACCATGGCAAGTACTGACAATCCAAATAGGAATACTGGACCAAGAGAAACTCCTGTAGCAAGAAAATGTACTTACAAAGAGTTTATGAGTTGCCAACCTTTCTACTTCAATGGTACGGAAGGAGCTGTTGGTCTCATTCGTTGGTTTGAACGAACTGAATCGGTATTTTCTCGTAGCAACTGTACCGAGGACTGCAAAGTGAAATTTGCTACTGGTACTCTCACCGAGGATGCCTTGTCCTGGTGGAATTCCTATGCCAAACCTATTGGAATAGAGCAAGCCGACAAGATAGCCTGGACTGAATTGAAAAGGCTCTTGACCAATAAGTATTGCCCTCGAACTGAAGTCAAGAAAATGGAAGACGAATTTTACAACTTGGTTGTGAAAGGAAATGATCTCAAGACTTATGCTAGAAGATTCCAGGAATTAGCAGTCTTATGTCCAAATATGGTACCAAACACTGAGAAACTTATGGAAGCTTTCATCGGGGGATTACCCAGAAGTATTGAAGGAAATGTTACCGCTTCAAAGCCTCAAACTTTGGAGGAAGCCATTACCATAACCCAGAGGTTAATGGATCAGGTAACAAAGCACGATGCTGAGCAAGGAACCAATGATCACAAACGAAAGTTTGATGATAGAAGAAACAACAACAACACCAACTACCCCAATAATCATGACAACAACAACTACCCCAATAATCGTGACAACAATAACTACCCCAATGATCGCAACAACAACAACTACCAAAATAACCGTAACAACAACAATAACAACCGTAACAATGATTACCACCAGCAGCAAAATGGAAGGCAAGAAACCTTCAGGACTTATGGAAACCATAGATATAATGGACCTCATCCCCTGTGTAGGAAGTGTACACTGCATCACACAGGACCTTGCACTGTCAGGTGTCAGAATTGTAACAAAGTAGGCCATCAGACCAGAAACTATAGAAGCTAAGAACTTTTGTTTCCAAATATCACTCTATCACTCAACTAAATCTCGGGACGAGATTTCTGTAAGGTTGGGGGAATGTAACAACCCATAATTTTCATCACTGTAATTTCCACTTATATTATATTAAATACTACTTTTTCACAGGAAATTTTTTGCTTTATTCCATTATGTAACATAGTTTACATTTCTAAAGTAAACGAGCTCATGCAACTACCTATGCCAATTCTATCTTTATATCAAGTAAACATCCTAATATGTCAATTCTATGTTCTAATATCATTTTTAACAAATATGTTATCTACTTTCCATGACATTCTATCAAAACAACTTTAAACGTTAAACATTTATATCAAAACCCTAATTATATGTAATATTTGCATACAAAAATGTACAAGTTTATAAAGCATATGTACAAGTTATAATGAATAATATTTGAATTACATTTACCCTCCTAAATCAAGGTACAACTCATTTTAGCTCAATGTACAAGCTAATAAAGTATACATTCAAACTAGCTTATTTTCCCACCATTTTCATTCTAGTTTTCGTACAAACTCATTAACACAAGTTACTAGTACCTAAAGCAATACATTTAAACCTTAAACACCCCAAATCCTAAACCTAATTTGATCTAAAAACTTAAAATCCTAAATCAAAACCCTAAACCACCTGTCACCCTTTTAACTAGTTTAAACCATTTTAAATTAACTAAGCAACCACCCTACCACCTCCATAACCCCTTGTCATCACCTAGCAGCCACCCTACCACCTCCATCACCTCCTTGTAAGCTACTTGCACTCCAAAAACCCTCCTTGACACCCTTTGATAACTGAACACTCATACACCTCTCAACACCTCATCCTAACTCTAATCCTAGTCACTAGATATTCCTTGGTCACTACTCTATAGCCCTTAGCCACTACACCAAGTAAACTTGGCCACCACACCAAGAAACTTGGGCACCAAGGGTGTTCGTGCCCTATATATAGCCGAACCAAGCACATCCTTTCATTTCATCTTCACAACTCTCTTCCACCTTAAAATCATAATCCAAGCCATGTCATAGAAGTGAAGTAAAGTCCCTAGATCAGTTAGAAGTCAAGAAAAAAGAAGGAGAATCCCTAGAACTTGTCACAATGTCATATGAACCAAAAACCCCTATTTTGACCCATATTCATAATTGTAAGTCATTTCACTTGTTCCATAAGCTCATAATCTATTTTAAATCTTTCATAAGGCTTGTAACAGCATATGTTAACTCTTGTTTAAGCTATTGGATCAAAAACTCATGCATGGTTTTTCCTAAAACCATTCGCACCCTAATAAAACCCTAAATCCCATTTTTATGAAACCCTATAAGCTAAAACCATAAGCTGTTAATATAAGCTATCCTAATAAGCTTCCTTAACATTTTTATAAGCTCTAAATCATATCCTAAAACCCTAAACCTATCGGGTTGATTTTTCTAAACCAAACGAACCCGTTTTGGATTTTCTAGTTCACAAGTTCTTTTGATAAGCTAAAGCTCGTAAAACTTATTTATTCTAACTTATTTTAGCTTAATCTAATAAGCCGTAAGATGCAAAACTCTTTTGGATTTCAAAAATATCATTATTATGGTTTTTGGACTTGATTTGCAAATGTTTTCATGCAAAGGGGTATATATCGTAACTTTCTGAAATTTATAACTAGAGGGGCTGAAAATGTCATTTTCCTAAAGTTATAACTATGAGGGGCTGTTTTGCCAAGTTCTAAAGTTAAAGGTTTAAGTTATAAATACTTTATATATAAAGGACTAAACTTGTAAAAGTTTATAAACCAAAGGTATATATTGCCATTTTGCATTCTTAAACGTATAAAATGTAATATTTTTATATAAATTATAAAAATATATTTAAATATTATATTAAAACCCAACACATTTGTCGTTATCATTCATCAACTGAAACGTTATAAAACAATTATGTTATAAATATAACATAATTTTTCATCCGCTAGCTTTTCAAGAAACCTAAAATGATAAAATCTTATCATTTAATCTATAACGTATCACGTTACTAGGGAATTTCATGTGAGGGGTTTCATTTGGGTAGACGTTTTGACGAGTTGCTGGATTTACGATTTAAAGTGTCCTAGCTCCTCAAACGTTTACTGCATGACCTCTGAATTATGATAGCCCGAACAGTGATACAATATTTCCATAAATTAATAAATCAAAGTAAGATGTATGTTAAACTTTATAAAGTTTTGAAAACATAAACAATCACACTAAGACTTGACATATTACCCTCAGGTTACGTGACGAGGCCGTTACTTTCATTTCATATACTTTTGCCATCAATCAGATTTCCCTGTTAAGGTGAGTTCATAGCCTCGCATTTCAATCTTTTGAATGTTTTATAAACCCGCGAGGGGGATACATGCTTAAACCATGAATGCAAGTGTTTTTCCAACTGTATGCTATCCAGATATATTATTGCCTAAGTACCTTCCAGTGCCACTATTTCCATATCATGAACCATTAATTACTTGCGAGTAAACGCAAATATTGTGGATAGATCTATTGGGGGTGACGACTCCCGTTGGTATACCCGTTCATGGGGTAGCCAAACGCACTATATTTGACTTAATGGGTAACCTTGGCAAGTTACCTTTCCACGGGGACATTTGTTCCTCAACCAATGTCACTACGGTGATTTCCATGTTAACGTATTGATATCATGAGCTTAGGGCAATAATACTGTTTTTCATGATAATTGTATGTGTTGCAATTATTACCACTTATGATAACTTGTATTCGATTATTACTATGATAATTGTAAATGCAATTGCAATTATTACTATTTATGGGTGTATAACAACATAACCCACTGTCTATGATGACTTGTATTCAACTATTTATCATAAACCTATGAATTTTACTCAACCATTATGTTGACCATTTTAGCATGTTTATCTCAGGTAATTGAGCAACCTATGGCACGGAGTGTCATTGGACTTGAGAACATCCAAACTTGTTATCATTCAAACTTTATGTTTTCATGTAGATTTTGGGACCTCTATTTTTGTAAAACTCTGATTATATTGAATGATAACTAAATTTTCTAAAACGTCTCTTTATGAGTCATTTTCTATGATTATGTCTGTTGATCCATGAAAATACCCCAGATTAGCTTTCGCTGCTATATGTCAAAAATGGGGGTGTTACAGATTGGTATCAGAGCCAGGTTATAGAGAACAAAGGTAAAACCTAAACTATAACTACTTTTTCCATCCAAGAAAGTCCTCCGTGCCACTATAGTTTCCAGAATAGTATGTGTAAGAAATTTCCATGGCAGATAATACACTACTATTATATTATATATAAATAACTTATGTTATTTCCACTGGGTTGTTATATAGTCATGTCTTCCTCCCCCAACCTATTATGATCCCATCTAATTCCAATGTTGAGGATACTTTTTCCTCTACACACTTTCCTGACTATATCCCGGCTTCACCGGACTATTTCCCAGCCTCACCGGGAAACACCTCTCCTAACTTTTCAGATGATTTAACTAAAGGATCTTTTAGCCTCACCAGCCCTCTTACCTTTTTATGATGACCCATATATGAAGGTCATACAAGCATATGATGTTATTGATAATGAATTACCACAAGCTCATATTGCTTTACCGACTATTTTGCCTCCATCTCCAGTGTTATCACTATCACCAATGTTTAATTCCTGACATTTCTTTCCTCCCGAGAAGATTTCAGCACCTAAAAAGGTTGAGACACCTGTTGAATCACCCATTCTAATATCTCCATCTTCATCACCGGTTAGGTCAACTATACCACCACCAGACTATCCCTTTGATAAGTCTATCTTAGACAACTCATTATAGATCATACTGCAACCACTGGGAAGTGAACCAGTCCCCAAGAAACCTAATGAGTCAGATACTTGTTAGAGTGTTCATCTCTGGAAGTCTTATATTCCAAAATTTTCTGTTATATCCTGCAATGTAATATCAAAGAATTATCACAAGTCTTTGTATTATAATTTTCATACCTTAACTTGTGATATGACTATATCATTTTATGGATTTTTATTCTGTGTTGTCTTGTATATGTTGATAGATGCCTCCCAAGAGAACATCAACATCTGCAGCACCAGCTATGACTCAGGCTGCCATCCGGCAACTAGTTGTTGATAGTGTTGCTGCTGCTCTGGAAGCACAAGCTGCAACCATGGCAAGTACTGACAATCCAAATAGGAATACTGGACCAAGAGAAACTCCTGTAGCAAGGAAATGCACTTACAAGGAGTTTATGAGTTGCCAACCTTTCTACTTCAATGGTACGGAAGGATCTGTTGGTCTCATTCATTGGTTTGATCGAACTGAATCGGTATTTTCTCGTAGCAACTGTACCGAGGACTGTAAAGTGAAATTTGCTACTAGTACTCTTACTAAGGATGCCTTGTCCTGGTGGAATTCCTATGCCAAACCTATTGGAATAGAGCAAGCCGACAAGATAGCCTGGACTGAATTGAAAATGCTCTTGACCAATAAGTATTGTCCTCGAACTGAAGTCAAGAAAATGGAAGAAGAATTTTACAACTTGATTGTGAAAGGAAATGATCTCAAGACTTATGCTAGAAGATTCCAGGAATTAGCAGTCTTATGTCCAAATATGGTACCAAACACTGAGAAACTTATGGAAGCTTTCATTAGGGGATTACCCAGAAGTATTGAAGGAAATGTTACAGCTTCAAAGCCACAAACATTAGAGGAAGCCATTACCATAACCCATAGGTTAATGGATCAGGTAACAAAGCACGATGCTGAGCAAGAAACCAATGATTACAAACGAAAGTTTGATGATAGAAGAAACAACAACAACACCAACTACCCCAATAATCATGACAACATTAACTACCCCAATGATCAGTCCCTACGTGCCATCTACTGTACTAGTTCAAGCTGTTGACTGCAACGGAGGTAATCCTGACAATACAACAAACATACAACAATGAAACAGTATTGAACATGACTTAGAGAACAAAGAACTCTTTTTGTTAAAAAGAAAGCAATTATCATGCTTTTACTGGTATTAGAGATGAAATCTTTTTCCACTGTTGTTGCTTGTAAAACTGCAATGGATGTGGATAGCCTTTTTTCTATAGCCTTTTTAGCTTATTTTTACACCAAATTTAGATTTTGGTAATAAGGTAAAATTTATTTTTTTTCATAATCCAACTGCGCCGAATTCCAAACAAATCATCAAACCATAAACCAAATCCAAAACCATCAACAAGGACTTAAACTGCATTAATCATACAACAAACAAACCTCAACAACAACCAATTATACATTCACGGTTTTTCTATTGATTTTGTAAAATCCCGTTAACTTTTTATCGGTTTAAATCATAGACGTGTAAAATCCCGTGAACGTTAATTGCATACATAACCACAACTTCAATCACATCACATCCACTTAAGATCCAACAAATCTTTTACACTTCATAATTCACGTTAAAATGGAAACAAAGAATACTTCATCTTCGGGTTCAGATTTAGAGGAACCAGAGATACAGAAACTGCAGATGCAAGCAAAGAATTTAAAAGAAAACTCCTTGAACAAATTGAATGCACTCAAGACAATAATTCAACATCTCTCGAGCTCTAACCACTCAATGTACTACGAGTTTAGAGAAGCTTTTCACCGACTCTTTGATGCGAATGAAGGACTTTTCAGGTCTGTGCTATCTCGAAACATGCAGAATTTGGAAATGCAATTCAGCAATGAAACACTTCACGAGAAGGATTCCAATTCTGAATTACGTGCGATCAAAGGGCAGTTTGAACATTTCATACATTCAAAGATGTTCGAGCTTTCCAAGTATAATACAAATGCTCGGGAAATATTACAAGATTTCAATGCATACACTACCATGGAAGCTCAAACCTTCAAGGAAACAATAATTCAAAACATGGACTCCATTGCACAATGTATGGTTGAAAGAGCAAGTCATGAGCAAGAGCTTAAGATGACGTTGAAAAGGTTGAATGAAAGTCAGGTACAGATTCAAGAGTGCACGGTTCAAAAGGTTCAATCATCGGTTACAAGTTCAGGAGATGAAACAAGCAGTGGGATTGTATCAGAAGAAGAGATTGATAAGAAGGAATTGGAAGCACATTACGGTTTCATGGCAAAAATTCAGGAAGTCTTACCTGCAGAATCAAGTTCTACTGATACGCCATTGGAACAGGTACAAAACAATGATGAAAATAATGTGTTTGCCAATAAAAGACAACATTCTGAGAAAAATTCTACAGAATGTACTAATGAGCGTGCTGCGCTTCCTAATTTAATTACAAATTTAACTCTTGATACTGAGGAAAACAAAACGATTTTAAAGCAATTAAAGAAAGCAAACGCATCATTGACTCAAGAACTGAAGGAGTGCAGAACTAACCTTGATGAGACTGGTAGGGCTCTGGGGGAGGCTACTAGTTGTCGGGATAGTTGTCTGATTGCACTTCAGAACAAACAGAATGAGTTTGAGAAGTACAAAGCCTTTAATGACCGGACGATTGATTATGAAGATTCCTTCAAACAAAGTTAAATGAAATCTAGGACTTTTAGCTTTAAAAAACATTGAATTAAAGATGGTTTAAAACTAAAGCCTATGAAAATTTCAGTTCTCAATCAAAACACGATGAATTAGTCAAAAAAAGAGTCTGTTTAACAAAGTCACAAACTGGAAGGTTATCTCAAAGAGTACATTAAAGGTCATTTCAGATTTAAAGTTTAAGGAAGATAAAGATTTATTTGACAAAATGATTGAAATGGACAAACAGTTAAGTTTTTGAACAAATTGTTTATACACGTGAATCAGTCATTCAGACCAATTTCATATGTTAGCACCTTAAATGCTCGACTTATAATGGTAGACAACTTGCTAATCCAAGGTACCTTAAGAAAGCTCAATCTGATAAGCCCTGTTTGTATGAGATCCCATATGATACCTCTGATCCTGCAAACAGATTTGCCCCTGATAGGGAAGAGACCATGACTCTTAATAACGAGAGTATATCAAAGTTGAATAAAGATTATGTTAACCGTCATGATTACACACGCGATAATCGTCTTAATGAAAATTTCAAAGCACCTATTGGAGTGATCTTTATCAATTGGAACGCGCTAAAGAAAGTTAGGAAGCCATGTGGAGAAAAAGTTTGTTAGAACAAACCAAACATTGCTAAAAACGTTGCCTTTCTACCCGTTTCAAAATCCATTAGTAAAAGTAGACAAGTTTTTAACGAAATGACATTTAACATCAATCAATTTAGGGAAATTGTTGATCAAACTTGGTTTAAACATACTAGTGATTATTTTCGGGTGCCAACTGCTCATGATATGGAACTTTTGATAAAAACCTTATTAATGCCCTATTCCAAAAAGTCAACATGATAGGTTTTTGCTTTGAACATGGAACTTTAAAACGGAAATGCATGAAGATTATGAGTACGTAAATCCTTGAAAAGAGGTTGACGAACTTGAATCTGAAAAAGGGCTAATTTTTCAATACATATATGATTACTTCTCGGAGAGTGTGTGTCTAAGAGTTACATGTTGCATATTGCATTCTCTTGTCTGGTTTAAATGCTTATGCTGAATTACAATGCTTGTATCTTCATAAAGTCAAAGAATGTGAATGTCTTGCACAAAAGCTTTCAAAACAAACTGAATCTGTTAACAAAGAAGTTCATAATAATTTGTTAAAAAGTTTTTCTAAACTTGAAAAACACTCGATTTCTCTTGAACTTGCTTTACAACAATGTAAAGAACAAAAGAAAAACAACACAGTTTGCAAAGAAAAAGCGATAGTAATGTATTTGAAAAGAACGTGAACAATCATCCTGTAATACAGATTTGAAAGCACAAATGCACTAAGACAAGAACATAGCAATAGTGAGTTAAGAACTCATCAGAGAACTGCATCAAGGGCAAGTATGTGGAAACTCAATTTAATAAACCATCTGTGTTCGACAACATATGACTCAAACGAATTCAAAACATCAGTTTTAGGAAAACCGACTCCTTTTTCAAATTCTCCTGAAATGAGAAGTTTTCAAACGAAACAGTCGGTTAATAAAACTAATGTGTCGGATGGTTTGTTTAAACAAGTCACTTCAACAGAATTTGCCTCAGATTAGAAAACAAGCAGTTCGAAACACCAATGTGATTGCACCTGGCCCCTCTAGGAATAACCCAAAGCATGTGTCATTTCAGTCACCTAAAGAATTTGTAGGCTCAAATGACATGGTTCATAACTACTACCTAGAGAAAGCTAAGAAAAGTGCACAACTTCAGAAACGGGGGGGGGTGGGGTGGGTGGGAAACAAAGATTTTCAGATGTGAATGAAAAACCTAGTTCATTGATCCTGCTAGATTACCCAACACTGCTAATGGTTGCAAACCAAAACCTAGGAATTGGCAAGCATCAATGAGTAGTCGGGTTTCAAACAAAGATGTTCACTTAGGAGAACATAGGAAACAAAAGCCTTTCTTGAAGTTCAATGACTTGCAATGTCAGTGCAAATCATAATGAATGCGTCTTAGAATACCTCTCAAGGTTAAATCCTCGTGCTATCTGCACAGAATAAGAATGCATAATCCCATAAGACAACAAAGAGTATATGCCCGTTAGATAAGTTCAAGTGTGGCTTCTAAGAAAACCAGAAAGACAGAATCCTAAACAGGTGATAGGTTCCTCAAACAAAAAGACTACCACTGTCCTGAGAAAATTATAAATCTAGATCTTGTCTTAGGTGGCAACTAACGGGTAGAAGTCTCAAGACTGTTGGTCTTAGGTGGGTTCCCACAGGAAAGTTATCAATTATTGCACAAGTAAGTTGAAAAGTGAACCCACACATGGTTCAAATGTAGATATCCATTTCATATTCATGCATGCACACAGATTAGGTTTAGTGCAGGTACGTCATTCATGGTCAAAGCAACAAAGAACTTTACCTAATATGCAGATGCCACTATACAATGAAAAAACAGGAAAATCTTTGAGTGTGGTTGCTGAAATTATGATATCTAAAGAAACAGTGCCAGAATGTTTCACAAAGATGAGCTAATAAATGGCGTTTGCTAAAAATAACACTTCAGGCCCCGTTCCTCAATGTTCAAAAGACGTTTGATCGCAGCAGATCAAGCCTCAGTCTTCAGTGGCATGATGTCTGTTTACATCAGTTCAACCTCGATTCTTCATCAAAAGACTTCTGATCATAACCGTCAGAACTCGGATTTCAAGACCGCAACAATGAACAGTCAAGGTCAAAGCTGGTTCCAAAAGTTTCCTTAAGCAAACAAGGACACGTACATCTACGACAAGAGTTGGGTATTTGTTTCTAATGTTCCACTTTCAATAGCAATGTGAGGACAACATAGTATATATATTATAAAATACAAATCTGAAATATAGAAAAATTTCTAAAAAGAATCTTCTTGCATGTCTCTTGGAATCGATACATTTACGTGCTTAGAAAATGTTGATTAACATTGACAGGGGTGTGTAAATTGAAGTTAGATGCGAGAGTTGCAAATAGTTCTAAAAACATGTCAATTCTATTTTCTTAATGGCTTTTGTGCAAATATCAGAACATAACCCGGCTTCATAATAAAGGAAGGTTTTATAAACTTATCTCACAACGAGAAATTAACGGTTTTCGGTTCTTGAGCTGTTCTTATAAAAGAATTCAATGTTTTTAGCTCAAGAAAAAGGATAGTGTACGTTCAGTGCGCTTACCCTTACGTTAGAAGAGAAGTCCTTAAACATCATTTTTTTTTTTTTTTTGGTTTTTCAAAAGTTGAACACACTTTTCAGAGAATTTCTCGATGACAATTCATAATCTTTCCAAAAATTGTGTGGTTCACACTCCAACCCCTACAATGTTTCAAAAGACAAACAAATTTTCACTTGGTCTATTTTGAGGGGGAGTTTTTCGAAAAACAAAGTTTTTAATGTTTTGTACATCATCATACGGACCCCATTATTATGGATTCAAAACATTATCAAAATGTTCCCAAACCATTCATGTGACCAAATTTTCTCCATAGATTTTTCATTAAGACATATTTTAATCACACGTATGTCAAATATAAGTGTTTATTATGTAAAATAAGGGGAGAAAATGTAATATAAATATGATTATTGACTCAATGTGCTGAAGAAAAGGTTTTCTGGTTCGATCTTATACAACCAACAACATTTAATTTCATGGACGATTAAAGTCATAAGGTGGGTTAGGTTAGGAAACAATCTATGATCAACCAGGAATCGGAGGATCTACCCACGGATTAATTCAAAGTTGAAATTAGAGTCCTTAGGTATGATTGGAGATGACATGTACATGGTAAATATATTGTCGACTAAGATTGGTTAACACTGGAACAATCACAAACATGGTGTTAGTAATGCGTCTTGGTTAGATGAAGGCGTTAAGGAATTAAAAAGAATGTTATGATAAAGGGCTCTTACAACAAAGAAGCCCTCCACACAACTTAAGGCAGTAACTGGGTCAATACATAATTTCAGAATCACAAGATGATTGCTGGTAATGTTAAACGACATCATGGACCTACGTGATGATATGCACAACCGCTCCCTAGCCCTTCGGGTTTCTCTCAATAGAAACTTTTGTCTCATTTGTCACGGAGATACACACGTTATCTATTGGACTTCTCCTCTGAGATTGTTGTTATTGAATAAGGTTGTGAAGCAAAGTCTCGTGCGTTCGCTCAGAGTCTACATGAAAGTGTCGTTGGTGGGGGAGTAGTATGGCTCTAAAACAAAAGGCAATAATCGAGTCTAGAGCAAAGAGATTCAATTCAAAAAATCTCATTGGAGGGACAACTTCATGTTTCAAACACTTATTGAACATCTCAGGTTGTACACAAGTTGTTGTCGCAGCGTCCTATGTAAGATCATTGTGATATTTTGCGGGGGTTGATAAAACGGCAGAATCGATCCGTAGTGTGATACCTAATGTCTCAAAATGAAGATTGGAATCTGCTTGAGCCAACTCAAACAACTCTTGGTCAGCGTGACTTGCGTGATTTTTATGAATCAAACTTGTGACAACTGGATATCGATTTGGTCCAGTAAATGAATTGACGATTGATGAATTTTGATAAAAGCTCAAAAACTCCTGATGTGTCACAAAAATGCTTTTACAAGTAACACGTCGATTGATTTTCAAATCAATTTTCTTGATTATCACTAACGTAAACCTGCAGGTTAAAACGGTGGTGACAGTATCTCAATCAACCAAAGTCGATTCATTACCACATGTTCATGCTCATTCTACAAAGACAATCTATCAAGAAAGCTCAAGATTTAAAGACAAAGACTTCCGCAAACTCTGAAATAAAGCTTTCAAGATGATGAATAGTATGAGCATGTTGATCAAAGACACAAGATCGCAAGATGGCAAAGACGATAAAGACAATGACAAAGGCTTAAAGTCAAGATCGCAAAGCATGAAGGAACAAACCTACAACAAAGAACAAAGAGAAAGACCAAGACCACATGAGCTTAGGGACAAAAGCAATCTCATTGATCTCATGAAGGAGTGTCATCAATGAACTCACTTCGGGGGAGATTGTTAGCCTCAAAATATTGAGTCGAACATGAAGTTCGTTCATTATGTATGTTAGTCTCGGTCAATTAATTAGTTAACGTTGTAATAGGAAAGTATCGGGAATCGGGCTCGATAGTTAATCTAATATTGTATATGTTTCGGGTTTAATCCCAAGCAAAACCCAAGCCCGGGTCCTAGTTAAATATCCCGCGCGTACCTTTAACGTGACGGGGTATATAAGCTTTTTCTTCTTTAGAAAAAGCTAGTTGTTTCATTATATAAAAATCTTCTTTTTCTCATTCTCTCTAACCTCTCTCTTCTTTCTCTCTCTAAAACAACTCAATCTTTCTCTTGATCTCTTTTCTTGGTTCGATTCGTGGTTCGTAATATGAAGTGAAAGTGTAAATCGGGTTCCTACATTGACTCTTCTAGGAGGTGGAGTTTTTGATCTAAAATTGGTTTTTGAAAATCCAACTCCGGGCTTTGTCAATGGTTTATAAAATTGTTTGACTTCATTGTCACTAGCCATATGAATTTTGACCTTGTTTACAATTATGTTTTTGGTATAGGACCAAAAATAGACTTTTTGAAACGACATCTTTTCTCAGAACCAGGCATTGCTTGGTGGCAGTCCCATTTACTATTTTGGGGGCGCTGAACATTAAGGGGCACCCCATATTTATGGGACTCCATCAGAAGACGATCTTTTTTTGAGTTTTACAAAGTTCTCTATTTCCTAGTTTCAACTAGATGATGTTTCAAATGAATTAACCCTAAACCTAATTTATTACCGGAGGGTTTTTGATTATTTAACATTTCATTCAAGTAATGTGTACTCTTTTCAAATTTGTTTAATCTAGTAGATTCTTCTTTAAGCTTTTCATTTTCAATTTTAAGTCTGTGACACTTTGCACAATCAATATCAACTCCCTTGTTTTTCTCAGTTGTGGACATTATTTTTAATTCTTAAGGCTCAATTTATAGACTATTTCTAATAGCTTTTAATCTTTTGTTCTTAGTGATTATCTTTAAACTTATTTTTCACAATTTATCATATTTATTGTCTAAGGCTAAATCATCAATTGATGAGTTTTCATCATTAAAGTAAGAAGATTCGGAACATACCTCATTTGGTGCTTAAACTACAAGACATGTCTCGTCTTGGATCTTTGAATCATCTTCTTCACCGCTATCGCTCCAAGAACCTCCAACAAATGCTCTTTGGTTCTTGTCTCTCGGTGGCTTTGGACATTCTCCAATAAGATGATTTGGATCTTCGCATCTAAAGCACTTCCTTTCACTTTTGCCGTTTTTGTTGTCTCGGCTTATTTGAAAGGTCTTTTTGTCGTCGAGGGCTGTCTCTCCGAATTACCTCTTCTTCTTAAAGAACTTCTTGAAGTCTCTTACCGCCATGGCGTACTCTTCGTCTTCACTTTTCGGGAAGTTGAGCACTCTTCATCCACTTGGATTATTCTTGCCTTTAAAGCAAGTGATTTTCCTTTCAACTTTGCTATGACTATTTCAGAATCTTTCTTGATGATCATCTCATAGACTTTGAGGTTTTGTAAATTGAGTCATCAGATGATAAGTGAGTTAAGTCTTTTTGATCGTTAATCACTGTTTAATTGTCTCTCATTAGGATGTAGAGCCTATAAGAAACTTCCTTACGTGGTTCTTACTAGAATAACATTCATCAAGAGCTTTAATACTAGTAATAATAGTATTAAATCTAGCAAATGCAAATCTTATTATCTTTGACTTGGTTATTACCTTGATGGGTGATTAACAAAGTTTTCCAAATTTACTTCTTGACGTATAACATGAAAATTCTTTCATATTCTTTTCTAGGCAAAGCATTGTAAATAACCATTTTGGCTTCATTATTTTTCGCAAGCTTTCTTTTAAGATCATCGGTTTGTTTTTCAAAAGGGATAACCTCATCTAATTTGGTTTCTGGATTTTGTACAATAGGTTGAAAATCACCATTGGTAATAACATGCCAAAGATCTAGATATTTTGATTTAACATATTTCTCGAATCAATTTTTCCAATAAATAAAACTATCACTAGATTGCCCTTCCAGATATTTGTCGGAATCCATAAATCGATCCAAGCTTTAAAATATAATATATTTTAAAAATCTTAAGTGACCTTGCTTACTGATTACAATTGTAGGAACTAGAAGGAGGAGGGTGGGGGGGGGGTTGTATAAATTACATGTTTGTTTTTTATGGTTTAAAAGTTTACTTTGTATAGTTCCGAGTTATATGTTCAATCAAATCACAATATGAACAAGCAATAACTATCTAAACGAAAACTAAATAACAACAACAATAATGTAAAGAGATAAGAAAGAAACAACCAAACCAAGACACCGAGATTTTATAGTGGTTCGGCTACGAATCACCTCTTCGCCCTACTCCACTCCCCGAGTATCCTACTCGAGATTTCACTATGTCAACAAGCTCCCTTTAGGCGGAGAAAACCGTTTACACGTCGCTTACGTTATTTTCCGACACTAAGCTAAATGTCGAGTCCTAATCTTAGCTAGAACCAATCTACCACTTCACAAGATATACACACTCACAAGATCTACACTATCGGATCTACACAATATCCGAATCATACAAATACACAAGATAAATACAATAGAGTTCTTGTACTTAGAAGAAATGAGGATAGATCACTAATTAACACTTCGTTTCTTGACGAATATGAGTGTTCTTCTCTTGCACTTGAATGAGATGGAAGAGATGAGAAGAAGATATTAGATCACTTGAAACAAGATCTAAGTACGTTAGTGATCAAGGTATTTAGTGAGAGAAAGAAGGTTTAGAGAGAGAAAGAAAAGACTAAAAAAATTTGTGCAAAGAGGAATGATTTTTCTACTGAGAATGAAGCAGTATTTATAGGCAGGAAATCTTAACGGCTCTCTAGGGGCTGTCCCTTATATATAAGGGGGTCGCCGCCTAAACTCCGCTCCGTTTTTTGTCTTTTCGTGGGGAATGTTGTATCTGGTGTAGAAGCTTCCGTTTTGGGGGGAAAATTTGAATTTCAAAATTTTAAGAAAATTTGAATTTCAAAATTAGAGAATATTTTGTAAATGTATTTTTGAGAAAATACTTTTGTAGAATTAAAAGTGAGAATTAAGAGAGAAATATTTTCTTGATCACTAATCATGCTTAATTATTTTTTTTGTCCATACCTTAAGTGATCACTAATCTTAGAAATGAAATTTTACATTTAATAATTTTTAAACGTTTATTTTTATTGTAAACGTTTTTACATTTTATTATTATCAAAATGTTGAGAGGTCGAAAAATATAAATAACGTTTTTAGGTATTATTTGTATTAACATAGTTATTTTGAAGGCTAAAAGCGAACTTTTGGTAACGATTTATACTTATATATATTTGGATAATCAAATAGTCATTTGAAGAAAATGCGTCTTGATAAATAACGTGAAATGCGGATTTTGGTCGTTTTGTCGGAATTGATTTATTTAAGGGAAAGTGTTTGATAAATGAGGTTTAAAACCTTGGAAATGTCTTATAAACAAATGGGTCATGCCGAAATTTCATAAAAATATTTTACTTAGAATATTTTACCGAAAACATGATTTCTTAAAAACCCGACAAAAGGACAAAATAAATAAAATATTATTATTTTAATAAACCAACTAAAAGACGAAAATATATTTTATAATTTTATAAATTTAAAACTTCTATGAATGATTTAACGTAACTAAAACATGTCACTTTTCACAAATTATACAATTAAATTAAGTAACTTAAGACTACCGGATAGATTACCGGAACATATTTATTAATAACTATTATCTAAGTCTCAATATTTTTACTTGTTACTTTCTATAAAATACTATAAGCGTATATTATCTAACATACATACTTGACATATTTTCATCGAGTCTAAGTCGCCAACCATCACGCAACCAATAACATTAAAAGTAACCGTACAACGCACATTTTAACCACTATGCATCAAACTTAAATATACATTTAAGAGACATACACCTAAATTGGACTTTAACTAATAGGTCGAGTATGGACGTCGTTGCATTCAATTGTATGATCATATCCTCGGCTACTATTCACTTTGCTTAAAGATGAGTTCTCATAGCCCCACTTTTTAAACTCTTTTCTATTAGAGGAAAATGATACTCAAAATCTATTTCCAATACTTTTACTATTGTGCAAAATCTTTTAATTATTTTTGTACAATGCTACGTGCCTATGATTGCGTGTATGAATGCTATGTGAACATTATATTAATGCTATGCGAATACTATGAGATCAATCTATGTGAAATTTCAATGTGAATTTCTGCCACATACTATCTAGCCGACTGTGTAGCTTTAGCTAGTAGGCGATAGGTTCAGAGGACAATAAGCGCGCGGGGATTCTATTGAGTTGATTATTTGGGTTGGGATACCCTGGTAGGATGTGTTGATGAGTTAAATACTATTATATGCATTCTGCTTTCATATTGCACAATTGTCCACACTAATATTCTAGCACGGCAACTGGGTTTTTCTAAACCTACGAGCTCACCAACATAATGTTGACCCTTTCGAGTATCATTTTCAGGTAATGTGAATGATCCATGAAGCCAGGATTAGAGACTTTTAGCAGACCTAAATGTATCCATTTTGGATCTTATCATTTGGAGTTGCATTGAGACTATATTTCATCTTGCCTAATTGTTTTCTGTTAGACTTGTATTCCTCCGGATGTGAGGTGTTGGTTGTAATAAATTTCAGACTATGTGATGTGGTTCATACTGTTTTGACACAAGTTCTATACTTGTTGTCAGAGGACGTTGTAACACTCGTTTTAATGCAGTTTAGTTTTCCCTATATTGACGCTTTGTGTTATGACAATCAATCTTTTGCCACGCCTTGTGTTTCCGTCGTAGTCGGGGTGTGACAGATTGGTATCAAAGCCAGGTTATAGAGAATTAGGTGGCTTGGCCTAGACTATAACCTAGGAACCTTTATATAGTTTGCATGATAGGATCTATGTGTGCGGTGTTTCGTTTATACTTGCTTCTGTGCGTATATATATTCTATCTCATATTATTTATCTTATATTATCTATCTCATATTATCTATCTTATAATATCTATCTCATATTATCTGTAGATTGGTAAGTAATATAGATAATAATGTCATACAGTAATTTCCCTCATAGTTTACTTCTTTATGTTTCTCCACAACCTTCTGAGACTTTTTTCGATTGACATTACTCCACCACGTTGCTCATCTTGTAATTGTACCTGACTGTTTTGTGATAATTCTGTTGCATGGTTAAAATATCAAGTGAGGGATCAGTGTTAAGGTGGGTTTTTTGAAAAAACTTGAGGAACTTTAATGGTTAAGTAATATTGACATAACGAATGGGGGAAGGAGTGCTTGCACGCGAGTTCCTTCGCAATTCCATCGGCATCATCATCGATGAATGCATAGGAGGAAGGTTGGTCAAAGTGGAGGAGAGGTGGATAGACGACCTCTCATCGTGCATGATCCCTTCTGGGCATTCGATCTAGTTTGAGCGGCAAGAGGGTTTCATGACACGATCGTACAAGACCATAAGACTTATTTTGCAATTCGGGATTTTCACAATGATGAAATCAAACAAGCGGGTTAATAGCATACCTAGGTAGAATTTAACCTAGTTGATCTTAGTGAACCCCACTCTATTCGATTGCCATAAATAAGCAAGATTGAATTTTTGGCAGTTTGCAACATAATAGAAGCATATACAAAGACATACGGTAACGGGACCCGTTACCCCCCAAACATAAAACATTTTCCCGAAATATATTCATCCAAGTTTCAAAGTTGACACAATATCACGAGTGAGAATTGATAATCATTGAACCCAAACTTCTTCTTGATGATGGATTGGCGAGTGACTATGATTCTTCTTGAAATTCTCGAATATACGAGATGATATCATTGGGAGAAGGGAGGAATGGTTTTGATTATGGGCCCCCTTCAAAGGGGCACCACATACCAACTCATCAAGTGACCCCAATTGTCATAAAGACACAAACACACCCCTCACAAGGTATTCAAGAATTTGAGAAAGTCCCTTCAAGAGAAAAAGATAAGTATTGTGTTTTAAATGACAAATTCAACAAACATTTGACCTTTGTCAGAATAAATCAATCGATATTGATTGAAAAATTTAAGAATAAAACGAGGACACACTTGTTCATTGATTTCAAGGAGACACTCAAACTCGACAAAATGGAACAAAGACCGAACATAGTTTAGATCCGTAAAGTTATCAAAAACCACCCTACCCTCGTGAATGTAATGTTCTTCAAGGTTTCTTAGTTTTTTTCTTTTTTGGAGAACGAAATTCATGTGAAATTTTAGGGATATAGTGTCTTATATTTTTGTAATCATCAGAAGATTTACGAGGCATGATTTCCTAAAAGAAAATGAAGTCACATTTTATTACTTTTTACTTGTAAATAATATTGTCCCCCCCACATGAGCAAATTGCTTCTAGTGTGTGCCTAAATGTAACAATGTGAGTAACGAATAAACTCGAACCTAAATTATAAAATCATAAGAGTTAACCAAACGCTTCTTTAATTTGATTTTTCTCATCAAACAAGTCAAAAATACATATGAATTATGTATCTTGAAAATTTGTTTCATGAAGATCATAATACATGTGTTTGAAAAACCGTTTTGGGGTTGGATTAACAATGCATAACAAACAATTTTTATTATGTTTCCTAACGTGAAGTGAAATTGAAAAATAAAATAGAGGTTTTTGGTTCAAAATCAATTTTTCAACAAATTCACTAATGTAAGCAAATCATATGTCTAACGGGAAGCATAATTAGTTAAACATTGTAACTAGTAAGTCTTAGAAGTCCAAAAATATGGAAAGAAAAATCAAAATTCCCAATTTCAATTTTTGGTGTTCATCATAAACCCTAAACTCAAATTGAAAGAAAATAGATAAAATAACTTACAATTTTATGATCTTTAAATGGTTAGGAATGAATATAAGGTGTAGATTTATCTTTAATTTTGAGTTTTTATTGGTAATTTGGTCGAGTTCGTCAATGGCAGCACGAAGAGGGGTGTTTGTTTTTGTGATTTGAAATTTTTTTGTTTAAGTGTTCCATATTATGATCTGCTGATAGCGGTCCCATATCTCCTGACGGTCCCAAATATATTGGGGGGCCGCCCTAAGTAAGGGTATTGGACTTGAGGTTTTGATGAAAATTTAACAAAGAGGAGTGACATTTTAATTTGCATTTTGCGAATTAAAAATGCTTAAAAGTACTTCGGATGAAGTATTCAAGTTGTCACGACACGGAATGGAACACAGACTAGAATTGAGACAGAAGAAGGATAAGCAGACTAATGTGATTTATGAATGCGTTCCATCATTCCTAAACCAATACTAGAATATTAAATGATAATCACTATTTAGAGAGGTTGTAGTAAGAATTGTACCGTAATAATTGTCGTACGGACGGCACTTTTTCGTTTTTGAGATATGACCATTCAGGACAATATCACGAAGAAAGTGGAGACGTATTTTGATGTGTTTGGTACGAGAGTGTTGCACTGGGTTTTTGCTAAGGTCAATCGCTCGCCTTTGTTGTCGCACATGATGGAAACGTCGTCGAGTCGTACGTCGTAGTCGATGAGAGCCTGTTTCATCCATAGTGCTTGTTGACATGCCCTTTCGACGCTTACGTATTTGGCTTCGGAGAAGATATAGCTAGAGAAATTTATAATTTTTCTTATTGAGAAACCAATATGTTTAAACAACAACCCACGAACATACAAATTACCGCTAGTGCTCTTTCGACCACATAATCTCCCGCACGATCAAGTCGGCATAACTACAGTTTCTTGCCGTCCGCCTTAGAGATGACCATAATCCAAATTGCGTAAAGTGCTTTAATGTATCGGAAGATACGTTTAACCGCTTCAAGGTGAGAGGTTTTGGGAGCCTCTTGGAAGCAGGCACAATGGCACACACTAAACATGATATCGGGCGTACTTGCCGTTAGGTATAATAAACTACCTATCATGCCTCGATACTTGGTACTATCTAACGACTCACACTCTTCATCTTTTGTGAGTTTAGTATCGGAGGATAATTGGCATGATTCACACCGTAAAATATATAATAAATAATAAATATAAAAATATATAAAACAGTGATAAAAAACCAACAAGATCAATAAAACCGAGAAGTAAGTAATAAGCTTGTCCCGGGTCGTTTATCCCCTCAACGAGGCTTTACTGGTAAATCATACGATCGAAGATTTGAGTTTTGAATAAGGAATGTATTGGGAAGTGGAAAAAGTCAAATTAGATAATAACGGACTAAAACGTTTAAGAAAAACCTAGAAATTACGAAATTAAACTAGAAAACGAGACCCCGAATCCCGAACAAAAGGGGGAAAAACCTAAAATCTTTAAAAATAAACCTACGAAGAAATTTTTGCTTCTAAACTACTCTAGGGATCAAATAACGAAGAATGAAAAAGACTAGACCAGAACGGAGTTTTTATTGACCCCAAAAACGAGTCAAAATAAAATCCCGTACCCGGACCCGTTCTTTAAAAGATGAAAATTTGTAAAAATGACCCAACGAAAATTTTTTATATTTTCCTATCAATCGCTTAGATGATAAAAGAAAATTTTCTAAAAAAGCAAAATATTTTTTTGATAATTTTTGTATTTTTTATGAATTAAATAAACTTTTAACTAAATTAAATTGTAAAAAATATTAAACGATTACAAAAAATTCTGAAATTTTTTCTAAAAATACTTTACTCTATAAGGTTCCTACGAAAAATAAGAAACACAAATATAATGCTAAAGAAAATAAGCCACGAAAATAGCTATAAGCTTTATAAGCTTAATTTTTGTGTCAAAAATGACCTTAAATAAGTTAGCCCTTGGTCTTTAACGAAAAGACCCAAAGGGCTCAGCGTATAAGTGTTGGTACAAAGGGAGGGGATGTATCGAGGGGTCCCGGGTTCGAGTCTTGCTCACCCGGGTCCCTTGTCTTCCCCTCTTTTTTTTTTTGCAAAACTCTAGGGTAGAAATTGTAAAAAACTAAACTAAAGGGTAGGCGGGCTAACTATTAACAATTTACACTACAATGTAAACGGGCAACCCTGAACTATGAGAAAACTACAAAAACGAGACCCTACGCTTTAGGCTTTAATTTTGGCTTATTAAAATAAAATTGGAGAATTAGCAAAAACTAAAACTACAAATCGTGTACTAAGGGGCTTATTCTAATCAACATTAATAAAGGCACTTTTGACTTTTGTCCACAGAACAAGCTAGAAAATAAGCAATTTCAAAACTGTTACAGAAAGTAGACTTTTCCTAAACTTTTTATATTTTGGCTTATTCCTAGCTTATTACTAGATGAATTTTGAAACTAAAAGAAACTACTTGTAGCTTAAGATGTGTACTAAGGATATCTAAGAAAAAATTAGCTAAGCTTTAACAAAAATAACAAGAGAATTGAACTTAAAAAGTGCAAGTTTCAGGCTTAAACTGTTATAAGCTTTTTCAAATAAGCTTCACAGCTTATTTCTAAACTTTAGAAGCTAAAATTTTGAAAATAAGCTACCCTAACTACCTTTATTCAACCTAGATAAAAGGTTTCTAACAATTCCAACTAAAAATAAGAAATCAAGAAGGAAATTAAACTAGAAATATAAGTTGCTGTTGGTTGTTGCTGATGCAATCTATTGCTGATGCAATTGACCTAAGCACTTATTTGTAGGCTAAATTTTGAAATGAGAACTCTAAAACCTTACTTACTTATCATGTCTAAAACTGAATTGTCTATGTTTGGACTCTAAAGTACCTTAAATCTCTAAACACTAAGACTATCTACACAAATAAACTGCCCTGGTGCAAATGATGAGTTTTTAAACTCTAAACTTTGTAAAACTAAACTCTAACCTTTAAAACCTGCTTAAAACTTGCTATACTACCCTAACACACCTGAATGAACAACTTTGAACAATAGAGAAGGTTGACTTTAGGAGTCAAAAACCATCTAGGTGCCAAACACTCCTTATTGAAAAACTCCTAAACTGTCTAAAGTGATCTTTAAAAACTGGTTTAAAAACTAAAACAACTTAAGCTTTTTATCTACTCACTCTAATTTTAACCTAATTAAGCTATTTGAACTATAAGACCTACAACTTATTAGAAAGAAATAGCTAGTTTCTCTCTTAGGCTTATTACACCACTTATGACATAATTTAAGGAATGAGAACTAGAAATGTTTATAACTAGAACAGAACAAAGCTAATACATCTACAAGCTAATAAAGAAAAGTGAAACAAGATTAAACATGAAAATTCAAAAGAAATAAGCAATTTGATATAAGCTATACATTTGCTAAAATGAAATTTAGAAAAGGAAAAACCTGATTTGAAGAGTCCTTCCTTCACCTAGACACCAAGAGAAGAAGGTCTAGGTGATCCTAATGGCTTCCAAAAAGCCTCTAACCTTAAAACCAACAATAAGCTGAATTTGAGCCTTATTTGCTCTGTTGCTTCCAAATAGCACAAAACATACACAAGTGTCCATTATATATTAGTAAAATGTAATGAATTGAGTAAATGATCAACTAAAACAGAACTTTAGCTAATATTTGAGCTTGTGAATAGTATTAAGCTCAAATGAGCTATTAAAGCTAATAGATGAAAAACCACTCAACTTGAAACGAAATAACAAGAACACTTTGTAAACTGAATTGTAATTAAACAAATGAAGAAGTACAAGCTTATAAGAGAAGAGTACAAGAGCTTTAAAGCTGTTTTTAAAAAAACTTGAAAGTAAAATGCTTAATATTGAAGGACATAACAAAACCTGAAAATTAAAACATAAAAACTACTCTGTGCTTCTTCATTCTTCTCCTCTTTTAATAACCGAGTCTTCAAACCCCAAGGTGATTTATGTTGTGTTTAGTTTGTGATAGCAAAACCCAAACTCATCTAAACCTGTACGAATAAGCTTGGTGAGTTTGTGGTGAATGCCAACTGGATGGTTTAAGTGGAGGAGGGGGGAGGTGTTTGTTCATGGGGTTTTTGAGGTGCAGGGTAGAAGAGGGAAGGCAAACCCGTGAGTGGGTTTTGGTGTTTAGGGAATTTGGCGGGAAAGAACTAGTTGAGTATGAATGGTAACAGGCAAAGAGTTTGGGACTTGGCAAAGAAGTCCCTCCAAGTTACTATGAGTACTAGCAACCATGGTCCTGTTGTTATCAAACTTTGGGGACATGGCAAGTTAAGTACCCCAGAGTATCTATTCGTGCTCGATTTTGTCCGGTTTGGCTTCGTTTTTTGTCCTTTAGTGAATATCCAGTACTTGTACAGTACAAACATAAAAACAAGCATATTTATGGCATTTTATGTGCGTTTTTGGTCGTTTAGGGTCGATTTATTAGGTAAAAGATATGTGTAATTACACACATACCAAAATTCCCCATACTAAACTATTGCGTGTCCTCACGCAATGATATAAATATCCGCTTAGAAAACCAAAAATTTCAACGCCCTTAAACTAATAACCTTACAAAGTAGGTAAGTGTTCGTTAAAGGGAATTAAAAAATCCTTAGTTTTGAAAACGCCCCGTTTTTACCATTTTTATAAATCTACACTTATTGCTGCACATATTTTTTTCTTTTTCTCGAATGTTTGGACTTTCGTTATTTTTATAACTTTAGGGATCATAGAACAAGAAGTGCCTAGGATAAATTCATCGTCCCTGATTTTTCACTTGTCTCAAACTAAGCGTAAAAACGAAATCCCCATTAAGTACAAGTAAAAATGCTAACACTACTCATATCTATAACTTGTAAACTTTTCGCCCCCAACAATTATTATTTATTTAGGTTAGTATGCTCAATTCTAAATTAAACTATCAAACGACGATTTAAAGAGTCGTATTTTTCAAAAGTAGTTTTTATAGGAGCGATATTTCCAAGAATCAAGACTCGAAGGTTAGATCATCCATGTACGCCCATTTTCTCGATGAATCCCAGCCGAGATCAGCTTAGGTCATCAGGTGTTTGAAGCACCACAGAGAACCGGAATGTAATAGAAATACTCCAACCTTCGAAATCGAATTTCTTAAATTTACCGCAAAAACAAACTTAGAAAGAATACAACTCAAAGCACGCAAATTTCAAAGATTAATGATCTCATTGGTGAGACTATTCCATGTAACGACCTTTCTTCTCGGAACGTCCCAGCCTCATCCGCTAAGTGCCTAGGTTTTTGACACCCCACGGGGAATACTTAATCGAAATAATCTACCAACGGCAACCGAAATCCTTGAAATCTTAAAGCAATTTATTCTTAGTTCAAAAAGATATTTAAGTTTTAGAAAAAGAAATCTTTACTATTTATTCAAACATTTCAATTATACTAATTTAAGCAACGGTAATCCTCGACCTTTTTTAAGGCTGCAACATCGGTTGTGAGCCGGCAAGATGCAGCAAACTTTTATCAGTCCCGGATTATTATTCTCACTATGGGCTTTCTTTTGAAGACTGCAACATCGGTTGTGAGCCGGCAAGATGCAGTAAACCTTTATCAGGCCACAGTTTATATTATTCACATGATACACATTTTTTTTTTCATTTTTTCATTTTTCTTTTCATTTTATTGCACTTTGCAACATTTATTACGCGGTATAGAAAAAATTTCGTTTTAGAAAACTTAAGCATAAATTTGGACTAAGATTAAATTTAACGTTTTCGAAAGAGCTTCTTTTTATAAAACGGCGATTTCAAGTAAAAAGTAAAATAAAGCACGTATTATTAGTCAGGTTAAGAGCTTCGGGGAGGAAAAGCCACAAGTTACACGTATGAGCCTTTAAGATTTCCAAATAATCCTTGTTTAGCATCTAACTTGTAAATAACACTATCATTTCTCGTTCTTTGCAAATTTAAAATCCTTAAAAAAAGGATCCGCGAATGCTTAGCCTAATAAACTTTCGTTTATTAAATGGTTAAGGGACAAAGCTAGGGCTCAACACGCCCGACCAAGTCAAAATTTATTCTCATTCTACCCAGCAGGAAAGTCGAACATTATGACAAAACACTTATTTTGTTTTTGAAAAAATAAATAAATTTTTTTCATTTTTTTGGTATTTTGGTGGTAAAAACGTGATTACGTGAAAACAACGGCTGCATGCACAATCAAATCGAAGATACCTCCCATATTAGAACAAAACATTGTCCTCAATGTTTTAAAGGGTACCTACGTCATACTAAATCCGTTTATGAATTATGCTAAAGATAAACGTTAGTCGATAAGATTAGGATATTGGATTCCCAAAATGAAGCTGAGGATGTGAAGACCGAGTGATCGGAGGACAAAACCGCGAGCACGAGAGTCATCACAATCCGGGCAATCCTGGACAATAAACCACAAAACACAAAACACGAAAATGGTAGAGGCGAGCCTCATCACAACAACACTTATTAGAAATAAGAAAGAAGATAGAATAGATAAGCATGGGTTGCCACCCACGAAGCGCTTGTTTTAGGTCACTTAGCTTGACCCGATCCCCCCATACTTGAGCTTGTCAAGGGGGATAGAAATAGGGATGACGAACACCCAAATTAGGAGTGTTGTCTCCATGAATCAACATCGGGCTTTTATGATGAGAAAGCTTGGAAGCTTTAAAGCCCCGATGTGATGAAGAAGGAGGAGATTTCTCCTCTGAAGCAAGAATACCAGTATTGACAACTTTGTTCTCATTTTTGGATGAAAATGGAAGCAAAGTGTCAATCACTGGTAAAGGAGGATCACGGATGAATGAGAAAGAAAATTCATCCGGTGATAGAAATATCATGGATTGGACTCCAATGAATATCCCTGGATCGAAAATCTTGTTTCTAGTTCCGGAAGGAAAAGAAACTACAAGGTCGGATCCGAGGGAATCACTAGAAAGAGTGAAATCCGAATCCAGATGAAGGGTGGGATGGGTGGGCAAAACATTAGGCACATGAACTCTTGGTTCTCTTGTCGGATTATCAAAAATATCCTCCACCACATCCATCGTGAAATTGCCCTGATCGGGCTCATTCTTAAAGTAGAAACAATCATACTCCGGTGGAGATATGATGTGAGCGAGTTCACCGGCGAACTCCTCATGATAACAGTCACTCCTATCGGCAGGAGGACACGGATTGATCGAAAGATCAAAGATGAACGAATCATATTGAGAAAAATCAGCATGATAAGTGGTACCACCACTACTCTCTTTTTTAACATGATCGTCATCGAGATAGAAAGCTTCATAATCCGAAAGAGATAAATCTGAATAAGAAGTGGGACTGCCACTACTAATCTCTTCCAGATTAAAGCAAAAAGTTTCAGTTTCGGGTAAAGAATTATCAACGGTGTTAGTCTCCTCCAAGAAAAAGTTAGGAGATGTGGAGGAAGACTTGGTCATAACATCAGAAGATGGAGTGGGATTATCTTTTAATGCTTCGATCTTAGCAATAAGAAGATTGACATTCAACAATTTTTCACGAAGGATATCGTCTTTAATTGTTAGAAGAATATCAGTATCAATCCCTCCAACTTCCGGGATAACAATCTCCACCACCTCTAAGCTGACGAGCTCAGAATCGGGAGGTGATGCATCGACATAATCGATATCCTCACCGTAGGGAGAATCGTCATCACTCAAAGTAGAATCATCGTTAGAATTGACGACAATTTCAGAGTGTTCTTTGAAAGCTTCAAGAGGGGTAGGATTATCACAAAGAGGCACATCACACATTTTGTCGGGAATACCCTCGGACTCACTTGGGATCGGGACAAGCTCCTCAACACTAGACTTTATTACTTCGTCCGATTCCGTTGCCGGAATAGTGTCAAGATGCTCATCCTCCATTATGAGAGAGTCAACGGGCTCCTCGGTTAATAAAACGGGTGTGACTGCAACACACGGAGGAAGTCCAGAAATAATAATATCTTTCAAGGGAATAGAACTTTCCTCGTCATCGTCATCATCGTAGCAAATGGGAATCTTCCAATATCGATCTTTAGCTGCTTGATCTTCCGTAATTCGCTTATCTTTTTCCTTCTTTTGCATATATTGACCAACCATATCACATATGGATGTCATTTGCTCTATAATCTTATTTTGAGAATTGAGAAGATCATTTTGAGCATTGAAGATTGGATGATTGACGGTATATTGCGGGGGTTGAATATGGTCAAAACCGGAATAGAATTGGCATCATACACAACGGAATTTGATTTCGTACTACTTTTTGATATCATCGGTCTGACATTGAACCCGACTCATGATGTACCCCCACAATCTTCACAACAAGGATATTGTTGTGGAAAACTCGGTGAAGTTTGGGGAAAATAATCAAAGTTTTGATTGAAACACGGGTCTTGATCGTAGACAAACGGGACTTGAGGTGGATAATTATAACCATAATGGGCATCGTTCCCACATAACTCACAAGAGTATGGCACGTATTGGGGTTGTGGAGGTGGGTATAAGAAATCGAGAGGATTATCGAAAGAATGTCCAGAGTCTGAATCATAATTGCAAGATTCCCTTCTATGAATGGCATAGAAAGCAATATCCATCTCGAAGATCATTACCACACCGTTCGCAAGTACACCATCGACAAGGGTGACCATATAACGGTTCTCCATACCCTACGCATCGGAAAAATGTCGACATAAAGAATTAAACGATAATGAGGGTTAAGAAGAGAATCAAATGGTTTAGAAGAAAAAGAAGATTATTTTTGGGTTTTTAAGCTTTTTAAACAACATGTTTTATTAAAGGACAAAATGAGATTGAATAACTTAAACCAATAATCAACTTGCTTCACGGTAGCTCTCTAAAAGAAAAACGCACAAAGGAGTGGAGGAGCGGGAAAGCTCGAAGCTATTAAAAACCTTCTCCTTTCGGGTCGTAGTTCCTTGGAACAACCCTCCTTATACCCCTCTTATCGTTTGTTAATCGATTAGAGGTGAGCTGTACTTCACAAGTGACACAAAGGCAAGTTTTGAATCTTTGATTCGGGAACTTATTATGATAATGCTCAAGTTGAGAGCATTATATTGATGATGATTTTTTATTTATTTAAAGACAATGTTTTTATGTTTTTGATTTTTTTCTTGTTTTTATATACTAATAAAAGAAAATAAAAAATATTTTTGTATTTTTATATTTTTATAAAGAAAATAACTTCACAAGGTAGGATCTTCAAAGTACTAATTATCAAACATCGGAACGACAATCGCTTACACTCCTCCCCGGTAACGGCGCCAAAAATTGATTCGATCCAAATACGTATATATAAACTAAATAATAATATAAATACATAAGGATACTATCAATAATAGTAGAGATAAGTATTCCGTGAGGCTTTCAAAAGATTTCACTTTTATCCAAAGCAAAACCCTAAAAATCTACCCGGGTCGTTTCCCGTCGAGGCGTGCAATGGAAAGTCGAGAGTCGGTTTGAAAATCATGCTTGAATGCAAAAAAGAGTTGGATTGGGATTTCTAAATCTACAGGAAAAAGCAATTAAAAGGCAATCTAAACTAAAAATGAAAGTTATAAGAGCTGAAACCCTAAAACGATAACGGGAATCCTAAAAAAACGTGACTTAAAAACCTAAATTATCAAAATTTAATCCTAAAATGATTTTTTTCACTTTTAATAAACCCTAAATGACTAAAATGCAAGAACTAAGAAAACTAAACCAAAAAAGAAAGCGTTTAAAGCTTAAAAACACGAAAAACTTGAACGGGATCGAAACCCGCTCTTTAAAAACCAAATTGAGAAAATTTTAACCCTACGAGTGTGAATTTATTTTTCCTAGGTCCTAAATGATAAAAGAATATTTTAAAAAAAGAATTATATTTTTTTGACTTTTATTTTATTTAATATGAATTAAAAACTAATTTAATGAAATAAAATGTTTAAAAATAGCAAACTAATTTATAAAAATGTGTAAAAATTACAGAAAGTACTACTAACTAAGGAGAATGCAAGAAAAATAAAATGAGCACAACTGCTAATCTAATAAGCTGGTAAATAAGCTAGATAAGCTAAAAAGGCAAAACTGTAAAAAGACTATATATAATTAATGGTGCAAGGTAGTAACTGAAAAAGACCCAAGGGCAACTAGTTTGAGTGTGCGTGTGTGAGGCTTTGGAAAGGGGGAGGTCATGGGGTCGACTCCCATGCCTTCCCTTTTTGTGAAAACATTTTTTTTAAATCTTTTTGCATAATCTTAAAAAACACATAAAAATAAGCACATCTCTTAACTAAAACTTTTTATGAAATATTATTAATAAGCTGGAAAATGACTGAAAAGGCTGACAGAAAGGCTTAAATAGACTAAGACACTAAATGGCTAACTTATTTTGGCTTTTTTTTAAATTAATAAGAACAATGAAAAGGGAAATAAGCAAAAACACATAAAAGACTATATCTAATAAGCATCTAGGGACAAGAATAAGCAGATAAGATAATCTGAAAAGCTTCAACAAGTAAATAAGCTAATTGGCTAAAACTGCTAACAAAACAGCCTAAGGGACTACCTTTGGGCTTAAAATTAAGCACTCATTCAGAACCTCATGGCCCTAAGGCTTATATGAGCTTAAAGATTGTCCTAA
Organism: Tanacetum coccineum; assembly: GCA_026074375.1. Lineage (NCBI taxonomy): Eukaryota > Viridiplantae > Streptophyta > Magnoliopsida > Asterales > Asteraceae > Tanacetum > Tanacetum coccineum. The sequence goes on from BQNB010026998.1 coordinate 53,883, forward strand.
AGGCTACAATAATCAGCATTCAAAAAGTATTTTTAAATAAAAATAGGTCATGAAAAGGCTTGAAGAAAAAGGCTTGCTGAACTCAGTAGTTGCTGACTAGGTTTACTTTAAAAGACAAAGATGGCTAGATGAAGGCCTAATTTAGACTACTTAACGAAGATAAAATTTAAATCTAAGCTAAAACATATGAAGAAGGGTGCCTAATGACCTTATGCACTAAAAATCATAACTTAAAACTAATAAGAGCTTTTATAGTTTAACTGCTGAATTTAACTAATCAAAAGACGAGGAAAAAATAAGGACGGAAAATACACTAATGGGAAAAGACCATATGAGTCACTTGATTATCTCTTAAACCTTACTGTATAGACACTAAATGAAAAGGGGTACACCAGACAATTAAATACGACCGTTTACGAAGCAACAATGAAAAACCAAAAGTTTGAAATAGATTTGAGATCATAGACTTTGACAAAGTATAGAAAACACCTTAAAACTTAACGTTACTTGTAAAAGCTTTGTAAAAAACTAATGAAAGACTTAATTATAAGCTTGTTAACAAGCTAACAAAGTGACCCAAGATGGTTTTCTACTATTATGGATCCCACTCTGGATCCTAATGGCAAAACACCCTTAAATACTAAAATCATAAATTTTAACTAAATAGATTATAATATCCATCAAAAAACGATCTATTTGAGACATACTAGGATCATTAATAGCAGAAACAAGGCAGGATAAGCAAAGAAAAGATAAGCTAAATAAGCTATTGATCAGTAAAACATAAAAATGAGATTAAAGTGGAAAATTAAGATCTTACAAAGGGTTTAAAGCTGTAAGATAAATGTACACATCAGATCATCAACCTAATACCTCCCATGAAGTTCTATACCATGGCCTTCCATTGCATACCATGCTCCATTGAATCTTGAACAAATATCCTGATAAATAAAATAGTAACTTTTAAAAACTTTGGTAAAAGCTTTTATGAATAAAACAGCTACTATAAGCTTAAAGGGGCTTATATAAATGACTTGTAAACAGGAAATCACTTGAGTGCAATAAGCTTAAAAGGACAGAATTTGAAATAACTTGTAAACTTGAAATTTTGCATTAACTTTTAAAAGATTATTACAAAGCTTGAATTTAAATGACAATATTTAAAAGACTTAAAACATAAATTTAAAACATTGAAAAGTAAATTTTAAAACTAAAACTACACTACTCCTAGTTATTTTGTTCTTTGTCTTCTTCTTCTTTTTATAAGCTGCTAGGTGTGCTTGTTGTGTTAGTTTGCTGAGAGAGCTCAAAGCTTCATCCTAACCCTTTATTTTCCTTGGTCCCCAATCCAATTGATCTTAACCATCTATCCTTTGTCTTCTTCCTTGTCCAATTAGAATGCCTAGGATTGCCAACATGTTTTTAGGGGTTTGTGGGATGTGGGGTTAAGCTATTTTTGTCAAGGGATGAGGTTTTGTCGAGTTGTTGCAGAGTGTATGGTGAAAACGACAGTGAATAGTGGGGTTTTTGGTATTGGCGGGAAATGGGGTTTAACTAGTTTTGGGGACAGGGTAAATGTTTTAGGTTTTGGCAAAAACAGTCCCTTAGGTTGTATTGTTATTTTACCACACAAGTCCTTGTGGTGTTGAAAGTTTTAGGGAAATTGGCAGGATTGGTCCTCAAGGGTATATGGTTGTTTTGAAAGGATAGTCCTTTAATGACTAACGATGGTTAAATGTTAAGGGCTAATGGACTAACATTAGTTAAGTCATACATGGGCCATTTATGTTGTAAATTTTTGGCCGGTTAAGTGTATAAAAGGTGTATGGATTATTTTAAAGGGTTTAAATGGTTTAAGGCTTATAAATGTGTAGTGGGCTGACCCGGTCCATTAGATGGGTATGGGTTGGCCCATTAACTTTTTCTTTAGTTACAGCTTCGGCTTTGACCTTTGACTTTTATGGGGTTGACTTTGGTTGACTTTTGACTTTGACTTTTGCTTCACGCTCTTTCCGTTTTCGTGCTCGGTTTTATCGTTTTGGCTTCGTTTTTGTCCTTTTCTTAGATATATGCTACCTGCACAATACAAATGCAAAACATACAAATACAATGTATTTTTGGTACGTTTTTGGTCATTTAAGCATGTTTTTAATGGAAAATGGTATGTGTAATTAAGCACATACCAGTTATACAATGGTTACAATGCAAGAAAACAATTAAACACACATGCTGTACAGGGATCAATACGTCGTATCCCAAACCCAAGGATACGCCGTATGGTTCCTGTAAAAACAATTAAAATTTTCAAAACACTGGAAATTAAATTACAGACTGATAACGTCCAGACACATCCATACGCCGTATCCAGAGGGGTTCGAAATGCCGTATTGAGTGTTTGGGAAGACAGACTCAATAAAATAATTAAAATTACAATTCAAACAATTAAAAACAACCGGGTTGTCTCCCGATAAGCACTTTTGTTTACAAAAAAAGTCTTTAAGTTAGACTTGCCCTAATTTAATCCCATCCTTATAAAACATTTGGGGTCGAACGAGATGCCAAATGGCACATATAAATTCTTAAAAAGATTTATTAACATCCCTTTGATAGTATAATTACAAGTCATGATATTAAAACCTAATTCTTTGTAAAAAGTATTAGTTTTGAAAAAATTATTTGATGTGTCATGTCTTGTTTTCAAAAGCTTATTTGACCCTTGTGCATAGGCACCCACATCAGTATTTATTACATTACCCCCCAAAGACAATTCATTATCGATTTTATCATCATCATCAGGATGGATTATGTTGAAAGGGAATAGATCATTAAAGTACAAAATGTTTTGTTCCTTTTCATCATATTTGGACAATGATGTTTTAGTTTTCACATCAAATTCATCGATACGATAAAGAATTTAAACAGGTGCAGTTGAGGAATCTGATTTAGACGTTAGAGCATCATTGTAAACAATAGCTGGAAATTCATTTTCAAAATCTTCAAGGAAGTCTAAATAATCAGAATAACTGACCGTAGGCTCGGGTGATAGAAACGAAGGCATATTGACTTTATTAGTATTCGACTCAGAATATTACAAAAGACTATAATAATGCAAAGAACACACAAACACACAATATGCAAAAATATACAATGCAGAAATCAAGCACACAAAAACAAACACACATAGATATGCAAATTAATCTTAAACTAAACTAAACTAAACTAAAACACTAATAAAAACAAGAATTAAACAACTTCACTCCCCGGCAACATCGCCAAAAACTTGATGTGGTGTCGTGTAGGGTCAATTTATTGATTACCAAGTTTTAAATTTATATTTAGCCGACTTATTCTAAAATAACACTTTAACGGGCAGTGTACCCAATCGGGTGGAGTTTCATGGTAAGTATGGTGTTGAACACTAAGAGCGAAGTTGTTAACCTTATATTCTATCAGTATTTTAATTATTCTAATTAAGTTAATTCTAATTACTTGTTAAACCTATGCTAAACCTAGTTCTAATGGTAATGGGGAGTTTTCAGCCTGAGAGACTAGCACAGGT
>BQNB010026999.1:3713-58034 GCA_026074375.1 Tanacetum coccineum
GGAAAGCTTAAAACTCGTTGGTCAGGACCTTTCACCATCACCAAAGTTTTTCCATACGGAACCATTGAGTTATCTCAACCCGATGGTCCAAACTTTAAGGTGAATGGTCATCGTGTGAAGCATTACTCTGGAGGGGATTTACTACCCAAGGTAGTCCAGGATCTCCACACTTTCTCCAAGGACGAATAAATTCGGGGATCGAGTCAAGCTATATGACTCGGTTACCAAAAACAAACCGCTTCGTGGGAGGCACCCCATGCTTATCCTTCTATTTTCTTTCTTATTTCTATTGTGATGTGAGGAGGCTTATACTCTTATGATTCTTGTTGTTTGTTGACTCGCGTCTTCTCACCCCTGTTTATATACCAATAAACATAAATACACAACAAGGATCAGAATCCGCGAGACCAATGAAACCGGAAGCAGTATAAGGTGTCTCCGGGTCGTTATGTCCCAACGAGGCTTGAATTGAAAATCGAAAGACGAATTGGCAATTGATGTTTGAATATGACAAGGAATGATTGGACTCTAACAATAATAAGCAAATGCACATAAAGATAAGCAAAGAAAATAAGCTGGAACAAGAATAAAAGCTAGAAATGGTAAAAATACTTAAAACTTTTACACAAAGACACAAATAAGCTCAAATAAGCTTAAGGTAAACCAAATAAGCTAAACTAACTCTAAATAAGCAAATTCAAAAAACAATTAAGCTAAATTAAGCAAGAAAAACTCAGCAGTACTAACAACAGTACTAACAGTTTTAACTACCAGTATTAACTACCAGTATTAACTACCAGTACTAACTTGGAGTTAGTACTGCTAGCTTTAAGTTAGTACTGTTAGCTTTAAGTTAGTACTGTTAGTTCAATGAAACAAGAAATACTCAAATAAGCTAAAACAGATATTTAACTATCCCTAATAAGCACTCAGGCATAAGAATAAGTAACTGGAATAAACTAGAATGACAAATAAGCTAAAAAGCTACAAACTAATACATTATTGAAAATACTTTGAAAAGGAAAATAAGCTTAAATAAGCTTACTCTTAAAAACAGTAAAGGAAAATGGTTTAATCTACTCTTAAAAGCTAAGGAAATCTTAAATTAGCCGAAATAATAAGCTGATAAGCTAAAATGAACCACCAGTACTAACAGTTTTAACTACCAGTACTAACTCAGAGTTAGTACTGCTAGCTTAAGTTAGTACTGCTAGTAAAAAATCCCAAAAGAGAACTAGCAGTACTAACTCTGAGTTAGTACTGCTAGTTGAAAATATCCCTTAAAGTTTTCAAAAATCATTTTTCTTTTTATATTAAGTTGATTTGATTCTAATTTATTAAAAACAGATTATCAAAGAACAAAATAAGACACTTATAATCAAGAATAAGCACTTAAATAAGCTGAATTATTCTAACAGTGTTAACTCATAACTAAGAAAGTTGCACAAATTACTTTTAAACTACAAACTAAGTAAGATAAGCACTAAACATTCTGATAAAGCACAAATAAGCAAACATAAGCAACAAATAAGCACTAATAAGCAGTTCTACAGTAAATAAGAAAAACAAGAAAAGGAGAAACTTACAACACCCTTGCTCAAAACAGGGTTAAACCAAAAGTCTACAAGCTCTAGCTTGTATAAAACAAGCTAGTGAGAGTCCATAAGCCCATCCAGTACTGGCTTATCATCCATAAAGTAAGTTGTGGTGTATTTGAGAGTGAATTTTGTGATTTTCTCTTAACTACTTAACTTTTTTTTAAAGTTACTTAATTATAGCAGCTTAGAAATAAGCTGTATTGAAAACCTTTTAAACACAAAACAACATAATTAATAAACTTAACACTTGGAATTATAAAGTGACTTAAAACCTTAAATTTGCATTAAAACTTGAAAGTGTTACAAAGCTGAAAGTAGAAGCTGTAAATGACTTTAAAAACAAAAAATTAAACTAAGAAATTCTAAGATTCACTAGTTGCCTCCAAGGCTTACAAAAGGCTCTATTTATAGCCGAAGTCTTCTTCTCTTCTGTGTTTCTTTGTAGAGACAAAAACCAAGTGTGCTTGTTGTGTGAGGTGGCTCTAAAACAAATCCCAGCCTTCAATTTCTTTTGTGCTTCTTTTGAAGCAATCACAGCCATCAAAAATACTTGGGAAGGGTGAAGGATTGCCAACATGGCACTTATACAGCTGGGGGGGGGGGGTAGAGGAGTGGTTGAAATGATTTTTCTAGGGTGTTGAGTGTTTTGCAGGGTAGAAGTATGGGACGACATGTCCAAGTTGCCTAGTTGTACCTGGGTTTTGTTTTGGGCGGGAAGAAAGGAGTTTGGGCAGAATGGCAGCTTTGGCCCCTCACTTCTTATAACAAACTTTGCCCGGTTTGCAATTTTGACCCTTGTCTTTTTCTTTTGCAATACAACTTGAGGTTTGGCAGTTTTAGTCCCTCAAGTTGTATTTTCTTCATGCGTTTGACTTTAGACTTTGACTTGATTTGGCTTCGGATTGACTTTGTCTTTTCCATCCCGTGCTTGGTTTGGTCGTTTTTGGCTTTCTTTTTGATAAATCCGTTCTTGCACAATTCCAAATGCATAAATACAAATACAATGTATTTTTGGTACGTTTTTAGTCTTTTAAGTCCGTTTTTTATGGAAAATGGTATGTGTAATTAAGCACATACCAAAATCCCCCATACTAAGGTATTGCTGTGTCCTCACGCAATGTTATGAAGTAAACACTCAAGAAACCAAGAATCTTAATCCCCCTCGACTAATAACCTCGAAAAGTAGCTAAGTGTTCGTCAAGGAGAACTTAAAGAATCAATAGCTTTGATAAGTCCCGTTTTCACCATTTTATATGTACACTAACTATCCCTAATATTTTTGGATTTTCCTTTCTTTTTCTTTTCTTAACTACCTGTTTGACTTCCTTTATTTTATCAACATTGGGATCATAGAATGAGAAGCGCCCATAGAATAATCTACGGATGTCCTGACGGATAAATTCATCGTCCCCGATTTTTCACTAGATCAAACAAGCATTTAAACAAGGATCATTTGTTAATATAAGTCTAAAATGTTAAGCAACTCTTTACTTATGACTGTGAACTTTCTAACTCCCAAATGGATATATGTTTTAAATGTGTGTACTCATATCAACTCAACCATCGATCAATACTTATTTCCATAGGCGTATTCATGATGGAATCAAGACTCAAAGCAACAAACTTATTAGGACCTTGTAACTTGATTTTAAAGAACGAAAATTTAACTGTAGAACTTTTTGCAACATTTTCATCATCATAATCATAAGTTCTTAAAGCTAGGAATGCGTTGCTTAGTTTGAACACCTACCTAGGCCTCGCTCCCTAGTAGGATATCACAACCAACGACCGGTGTTCTTAGTTTGAAAACCCACCCCGTTGCTAGCGTAGTGGGAAATCACATCAACACCTTCTTCCTAATATGGCTAAGGATAAGTGTCCTTGTTTGAACCTACTAGACCTCGATTCTGGTGGAGATATAACAAACACACCAAATCCTAGAAGTAAGATGTCTTAGTTTGAAACCCCACCTCGTGGTTTATCGGAGTGAGGATATCACGGACACATCTTTTACTTGCTCCATATAATCAAATTGCATGCTATTGGGTACATTTTCAATATTCATGTAGTTTTGCATTCATATTTCATTTCATGCTTCTTTGGGCATTTTAACTTTCAAAGTATAAGAACAGAAAATCTCGCTTTAAGAATTACGTTACAAATTTGAAGGCTTTTCTAAAAAACTCGATTGATTAATTGAATTGAAATGAGCACGTATGATGTAGGTGATAATAGAAGCTAATGGAGAAATAGGCACTAAGTTGCTCATATAAGCTTTAGAAGAAATCTTGATCAGCACAGTAAACTTATATTTAAACTCTATTCACTTCTTGATCTTCACCTTATTAAAAATTCGAAGCAATAGAATCGTGAAAGCTTAGCCTACAACTTGAGGACTAGGTAGGGCTCATACGCCCGATCGACGTCATAAATTAATTATCAATTTACCATTAGGAGAGTCGAAACTGAGCAAAAGCACATCTTATTTTGATTTTTGAAAATTTTAAATTTTTTTTCATTTTTTGGTCTTTTTGCAAAAATTGGTAGTAAAACGGATTACATATAACAACGGCTGCAGGCAGAATCAAATCGAAGATCCCCCCATACTAGAACTAAACATCGTCCTCGATGTTTTTGAAGGGCCACTTACCGTAAATTAGGCGTTTATGTAGTTGTGGCCTCAAAAGATAAAACGTTAGTCGATTAGATTTGGATACTGGATTCCCAAAATGAAGCTGAGGATGCGAAACTCTTGATAAAAATACAAGCACGGGAGTCTTCACTTCCATGCAATCCTGGACAATTAAGCAATACAAACACGCAACCATGGTAATGGAGAGGCGAGCCTCCACACAAACAAGTAAAACACTTATTCATTTCTACACAATACTACGATAAGCATGGGGTGCCTCCCAACGAAGCGCTTGTTTAAGGTCGCTATGCTTGACCCGTCACTTGAATTTATTGGTTCATGGGGAATGTGTGGAGATCTGGGACTACCAATTGTGGTATGTCCCCTCCAAAGTAGTGCTTCAAACGATGACCATTCACTTTGAAATTTGGCCCAGAGTTTTGGGATAACTCGACAGTGCCATATGGAAAAACTTGGGTTTACAGTGAATGGTCCACCGTTTGAAGCACTACTTTGGAGGGGTGGGGGACGTACCACAAATTGGTGTCCCTGATCTCACAAATTCCCCATGAACCAATAAATTCAAGAGACGGGTAAGAATAGCGACCTTAACAGCGCTTCGCTGGAGAGGAAACCCAATGCTTATCGTAGTTTTGTGTAAAAATGAATAAGTGTTTTCTGGTTGTGTGGAGGTCGCCTCTTTCCATTACCCGTGTTTCGTTTTTTGTATTGTTATTGTCAGGATTGCCAGGTTTGTGAGACTCCGTGCTTGTATTTTTATCAAGAGTTTCGCATCCTCAGCTTCATTTTGGGAATCCAGTATCCAAATCTAATCGACTAACGTTTTATCTTTTGGCACACTTCATAAACGGCCTTATTTACGTAGGTGGCCCTTTCAAAACATCGAGGACGATGTTTAGTTCTAGTATGGGGGGGGATCTTCGATTTGATTTTGCCTGCAGCCGTTGTTATCATGTAATCCCGTTTTACTACCAAATTTTTGCAAAAATACCAAAAAAATGAAAAAAATTTAAAAATTTTCAAAAATAAAATAAGTGTTTTGTCACAGTTTCGACTTTCCTAATGGGTAGAATGAGAATAATTTTTTGACTCGAGTCGGCGCGTATGAGCCTCTACTAGTTCCTCATTTGTAGGCTAAGCTTTCTCGAATTCTTTTGCTTCGATTTTAATAAGGTGAAGAACAAGAAGTGTAGAGTTAAAATACAGTTTATGTGCTGAGCAAAGGTTCTTCTAAAGCTTATATGGAGTAACTTGTGCCTTTTTCTCCCTTAGCTTCTAATTCACCTAATTACGTGCTCATTTTCAATTCAATTAATGTCAATCGAATGTTTTTAGAAAAGTTCAATTTGTTAAACTTAATTCTTTAAAGCGAGATTTTTCTTTCTTAGTCATTTGAAAGATAAAATTGCCAAAGAAGCATGAATGAAATATGAATGCCAAAATACTGAATGTTTGAATTACGCCAATGAAGCATGCATTTGATTATATGGAGCAAGTAAAGATGTGTCGTGATATCCCCACTCCGCTAACACGAGGTGGGGGTACAACTAAGACATCTTTACTTTAGGGGTTTGGAGTGTTGTGATATCCTCCCAGGAATCGAGGTCTAGTGAGGGTCTCAAACTAAGACACTTATCCTAGCCATATTTGGGATGATGGTGTGATGTGAATTTACACTACGCTAGCAACGGGGTGGGTTTTCAAACTTAAGATAACGGTCGTTTTTGTTGTGATATCCTATAGGAGTGAGGCCTAGGTAGGTGTTCAAACTAAAGCAAACGTTCCTAGCTTTAAGAACTTATGTTTATGATGATAAGATGTTGCAAAAAGTTCTACAGTTAAATTTTCGTTCTTTAAAATCAAGTTACAAGGTCCTAATAAGTTGTTGCTTTGAGTCTTGATTCATCTTGAATTACGACTTGGATTAAGTAGATCCAATTGGTTGAGTGATATGAGTACACACATTTAAATCATATATCCGTGTTGGGAGTTAAAAAGTTCACAAGTCATAAGTATGAGTGCTTAACATTTAGACTTATATTAACAAATGATCTTGTTTAATTTCTTGGTTTGTGGATTATGAAAAATCGGGGACCGATGAATTACCGTCAGGACGTCCGTAGATTATTCTTATGGGCGCATTCTCTTCTTATATGATCCCAATGTGATAAATAAAGGAAGTCAATCAGGTAGTTAAGAAAAGAAAACGAAAAATCCAAAAATATTAGGGATAGTTAGTGTACATATAAAAATGGGAAAACGGGACTTATCAAAGCTATTGATTCTTTAAGTTCTCCTTGACGAAACACTTTGCTACTTGTCGGAGGTTATTAGTTGAGGGGATTAAGATTCTTGGTTTCTTGAGTGCTTTACTTCATTAACATTGAGTGAGGAACAGCAATACCTTAGTATGGGGAGTATTTTGGTATGTGCTTAATTATCACAGTACCATTTTCCATAAAAAAACGGACTTAAAAGACTAAAAACGTACCAAAGATACATTGTATTTGTATGTTTTGCATTTGAATTGTGCAGGAACGGATATTCAAAAAGAAAGCCAAAAAACGACCAAACCAAGCACGGGATGGAAAAGACAAAGTCAATCCGAAGCCAAATCAAGTCAAAGTCTAAAGTCAACACATGAAGAAAATACAACTTGAGGGACTAAAACTGCCAAACCTCAAGTTGTATTACAAAAGAAAAAGACAAGGGGTCAAAATTGCAAAACCGCGGCAAGTTTGGAAACAATTTATAGAAGTGAGGGCCAAAGCTGCCAACCTACCCAAACTCCATTCTTCCTGCCCAAAACAAAAACCCAGGTACAACTAGGCAACTTGGATATGTCGTCCCATACTTCTACCCTGCAAAACACTCAACACCCTAGAAAAATCATTTTCAACCACTCCTCTTACCCCCCCCACCCCAGCTGTTTATAAAGTTGCCATGTTTGGCAATCCTTCAACCTTTCCAAGTATTTTTTGATGGCTGTGATTGCTGCAAAAGAAGCACAAAAGGAATTGAGGCTGGGATTTTGTTTTAGTAGCCACCTCACACAACACGCACACTTGGTTTTTTGTCTCTACAAAGAAACACAAAGAGAAAGACTTCGGAGCTATATATAGGAGCCTTTTGGAAGTTGGAGGCAAATAGTGATATCTTAGAATTTCTTAGTATAATTTTTTTTGGTTTTTAAAGTCATTTACAGCTTCTACTTTCAGCTTTGTAACACTTTCAAGTTTTAATGCAAATTTAAGGTTTTAAGTCACTTTATAATTCCAAGTGTTAAGTTTCTTAATTGTGTTGTTTTATGTTTAAAAGGTTTTCAATACAGCTTATTTCTAAGAGCTTATAATTAAGTACTTTAAAAAAAGTTAAGAGTTAGAGAAAATCAAAAATTCACTCTCAAATACCCACAACTTACTTAATGGATGATTAAGCTTAGTACTGGATGGGCTTATGGACTCTCACTAGCTTGTTTTATACAAGCTAGAGCTTGTAGACTTTTGGTTTAACCCTGTTTTGAGCAAGGGTGTTGTAAGTTTCTCCTTTTCTTGTTTTTCTTATTTACTGTAGAACTGCTTATTAGTGCTTATTTGTTGCTTATGTTTGCTTATTTGTGCTTTATCAGAATGTTTAGTGCTTATCTTACTTAGTTTGTAGTTTAAAAGTAATTTGTGCAACTTTCTTATTTATGGAGTTACATGTTAGAATAATTCAGCTATTTAATTGACTTATCTTGTTTTTAAGTGCTTATTTGGTTCTTTGGATAATCTGTTTTTAATAAATTTGAATCATAATCAACCTAATAATAAAAAGAAATTTTGATTTTTGAATGAAAAACTTTAAGGGATATTTTCAACTAGCAGTACTAACTCAGAGTTAGTACTGCTAGTTCTCTTTTGGGATTTTTCACTAGCAGTACTAACTCAAGCTAGCAGTACTAACTCTGAGTTAGTACTGGTAGTTAAAACTGTTAGTACTGGTGGTTCATTTTAGCTTATCAGCTTATTATTTCGGCTAATTTAAGATTTCCTTAGCTTTTAAGAGTAGATTAACAATTTTTCCTTTTACTGTTTTTATAGAGTAGTTATTTATGCTTATTTTCTTTTTCAAATATTTTCAATAATGTATTAGTTTGTAGCTTTTAGTTATTTGTCATTATAGTTAATTCCAGTCTACTTATTCTTATGCCTTGAGTGCTTTTAGGGATAGTTAAATATCGGTTTTAGTTATTTGGTATTTTCTTGTTCATTTGAACTAACAGTACTAACTTAAAGCTAACAGTACTAACTTAAAGCTAGCAGTACTAACTCCAAGTTAGTACTGGTAGTTAATACTGGTAGTTAATACTGGTAGTTAATATGTTTTACTGTTGTTAGTACTGCTGAGTTTTCTTGCTTAATTTAGCTTAATTGCTTTTTGAATTTGCTTATTTAGAGTTAATATAGCTTATTTGATTTGTCTTAAGCTTATTTGTGTCTTAGTATAAAGGTTTTAAGTGTTTTTTTTTCTAGCTTCTATTCTTGTTCCAGCTTATTTTCTTTGCTTATTTTTATGTGCATTTGCTTATTTAGGTTAGTGCCAAATCACATCCTTGTCTTATTCAAACATCAATCGCCAATTCGTCTTTCGATTTTCCATTCAAGCTCGTTGGTACATAAAGACCCGGAGAACAACTATTCTGCTTCGGTTTCATTGGGTCTCGGTGATTTTTGATCCCTTGATAAATTTTTTCATATAGGTTTACATTTATCTATGTATAAAGAGGGTTAAGTTTATGCGAGTCAGAGGAAGAATAAGAGATATTGACTACAGGCTGATCAACAGAACAACGTGACGACATCGTCGCTACAATCTAAAGGTCAATTTTTATTTCTTATTGTGAATAATATTACATTGAAACATTAGTAAGATCGTTACTCTTTTGTTGATTACGTGTAGGAGTAATTTTTATCCCTCAGACGATATGAGGGGGAGCAGTTATATGTTTTTAATGTCTTGCAAATTATGGCCACACTTTTCTCCAAATTTTAAATATTTAAATCAATTGATATCCAAAATGTCAAAGGGTTTAAAATTTTGGATAAGGGGAGAAATTGTGATTAAAATATGTTTATAATAATAACCGTGATCACTAGAACTCATATACTCTGCCCAAACGTGCTAAACAATTTCGAATACCGAAGCACAGTTTGAGGGGGAGCGTTTCTGAAAAAAATCAAAAAACGAGCGAGGGTACTAAACGCATTTGAATATTTATATCATAAGTACCTTAATTGAATTTCAATTGGTTTAGGGAAGGAGTTACTGTTACCAAAAGACAGACATGCATTTTTTACTTTATTGGAGTTATAAGGTTGGTTATGGTTAGGTACTATTCCAATGATCAGCCAAAACGGAGGAAATCTACCCCTAGGGAAATCCATTGTTAGTGTAGAAGTCCTTAGGTTGACATATAAAAGGAGGTAAATTGCGAGTAATAAGGGAAAAGTGACGACTGAGATGGAGCTGAGTACTAGAAATATACCCAACATGGTTTAGTCTTGAAGTCTCGGTATGCACTGAAGGTGTTGAAGAATTAAAAGAATGGTAAAGATAAAAGGTGTAAAGAAAGAAGCCCTCCATCTCTTAGGCACGGAAAACAACGGGTAATAATATGCGCCAGAATCATAAAGATGATTGCTGACATGAAGATCGACATCTTGGACCCAGTAGTGATGACAATGCGACAACCCTCCCTAGCCCACTAGAATCTTTCAAAAGATTTCTGTTTCAATTCTCACGAAGACTAAACACGTTATCTATTGACTTTCTCACTCCGAGTTAGTTGATATTGAATAGGTGGCAGTCAACTCCAGCCTTCGATTACTAGAACCAAAATGCACTATTGAGTCTAGAGCCAAGAGATCGTCAATTAATCTCGTTAGAACACGTATCCAATTCTCTTGTCTTTCACAACCCTGTGGAAAACAACGTCTATCATAAGAGTCTACGCATTATCCTTGTGATTTTGCCAGAACATCACGGAGTGTAAACGCATGGTTTTTCCACAATGGATGATGGAAATCCTTGCTAGAGCCAACATCAAACAAGCTTAGGTAGGTGAATTTGTGCGCTTCCTACAAGAATCAAACTATGTGTCAACTGGAATGAAACAAATGGGTGCGATTCTTGTATGTGAATCAAACTTGTTCCATGTATAAGAAATGACGGTTATTGACATTTGTAAACAATTAAAATCTTCGAGTGTTACATAATATTTTCCATAAGAAACACTTAGATGGCTTCTCAATCAATTTTCTCTTTATTTACTAATGTTTCATTACAGGTTATCGTAAAGATGGAGGATGGGAGATGGAAATTCGCCAGCACATCAGTTATCAAGTGAATAATGAATGCTCAGAACGACCCCTACTTTGTTATGAAGTTATGAAGACCTCATAAAGGTGTCAAAGCTTCCGTAAAACTCTGTCATAAATGTCTTTCTTCACAAGTGCACAAGTGCGATCCATTACAAGATGATGTAAAGATTATGTTGAGCGATGATCTCAAGAAGAAGCTCAAGATACAGTCAAAGCAAGTTCTAAGAGAATCAAAGTTCACTATCCTTAAATTGTACAAGATACAGATGTCTACGAGCTAAAGACTGAAGTGATTAAGTTTGGTATTTTCAGGGGTGACCTCCCTTAGGGGGAGATTGTTAGATATTAGAGAAAACAGACATCGGTCACCCCATGTATTTTATGTTTATTTTTAGCTCGTAGTTGTAATAGTTAATAGTATGTTTTTCGGTTTTAAGTCGGTACGAATACACAGGTATATTATAAGTATATATAAGCCTCTTCAACTTTTGGAAGAGGAAAGCTAGTCATTTCTATTGTATTTCATAGAAACTTTTTCTCTCTCTAGGAAAATCTCTCAAGTTGTTTCTCTCTATAGAAATAGCCAAATCCAAGAATCGACTCGTGTTTTGATTTAGGATATACCACACTCAATGATTTCCCGAAGAACTTTCCGTTAATAATCATTTGCAATCGGCTGTCCATCGTGGTCCTTATCGTTTCGTACTGTTTGGTTGTTCTTGGCTGATGGTGAATACTTCCTCTGTGTTTTCCTTGTCCCATGTTTTTTTGAGCGGCACCAGACCTTGGTTAGGCCCGTGGCCGGAGCTGCTTTTTGTTCATAGTATTGCTTGTTCTCTTATCCGAGACATTTGTTCTTCACGTTGACGCCATTGTACCTCCTTCCACGGACCTTGCACCCTTTCCAGCTGTCTACATTCCCACAGAGCTTCTCTACTTGTCTCCTTTCATTACGTTCCTTAGTTTTAGTGGGGAATTTGATCATAGAATGGATGGTAGAGCCTACCGCTCTGAGGCTTCTCATTCCGGTCCTTCCTATTATGACGTTGTATGGCGAACGACATTTTATTATAGCAAACTCCATTAGCACCGTTTTGTTCCTTCCTGCCTTTCCCATGGTTACTCGAAGGTCTATTATTCTAAGAGGGTGGTACGTTTCTCTTGAGAAACCTACCAGCAGAGTTCTGCATCTTCTTAGTCTTGACTGGATGTTAACTTTGAGGTTCTGAAGCAATGTTCATACATGATCTCTGACGAACTTTAATCATTCCTTCCAATATGATAGGTTCATCCGTCAGCTGATTCTGAGGTATCGCTGGGAAGGTGAGTTCATCTGTTAGAACGGACCTTTCTCCCTTAAAATGTCTTTTGCGACTTCCCCCTCCCCTAATCATGTTTATGACTTTTACGTTGTTCATTCATGACTCCCGTTCCTTTGGTTGTTCTGACAGATGTCCTTCACCAGGTGAGCCAACTTCCCCGAGGCCACAACTTCCTCTATTTGCTTTTTTAACTGATAGAAGTCATTGGTGTTGTGACCCCTGTCCCCATGGTGACCATAAAAATTGTTCAGGTTTTGCTTTTTAGGGGTTTTGATTAAAGGTGGTGGTTCTGGGAAGCTCACGCTTTCCATGGCCAGGATTTCCTTCGGAGACTTGATAAGTGGGGTAAATGTATCTTTTCTAGGATACGGAGTGTATATCCCTATGTTTCTTTGTGTTCCTCTCGGGCCACCTTTGCTTCTAGCTTTTTTGGGTATTTCCGGACCATGCCGGATGAACATTCCCTTTATCCCATTAAGAAGGATGGGCCATTTCTGCTGAACCCGCCAAACCACTTTTCCTCTAATGAAAGCCCTGACTCTTTCGAACATTTTATCCACCGTCTTGGGTATTTTGTTGTTGAGCTTTTTAGCGAGTTCCGGATGACCATGATCATGCATAAAAGCTGAGATACGTAGGACCGGGGGAACTCCCTTTATGTGCGAAATTTTGGACTTGAACCGATCCATGAAAAAGTTGCAAGCCTTCGTTCTATCTTCTCTTGATGTTGTGATTCTCTATAGGGTCTTGTTGGCGTATATCTTTTGTTCGTGGAGTTTTCTTTTAAGACATTTTTGACTTAGTTCCTCAAAACTATCCACACTCTTAGGGTCCAAATCATCGGAACCAATTCGATTATTATAGTTTTGCTCTGGACTTGGATTCCTTTTTTTTATAAGTGCCGCCTGATGTGCTGTCGTGTAGGGGTTAATTTATTGATTGCCAAGTTTTAAATTTATATGTAGCTAACTTATCGTAAAACAACACTTTAACAGGCAGTGTACCCGATCGGGTGGAGTTTCATGGTAAGTAGGGTGATCTTTTCGGAAACACTAAGAGTGAGGTCGTTAACCTTATATTCTACCAGTATTTTAATTACTCTAATTAAGTTAATCCTAATTACTTGTTAAACCAATGCTATATACGCTTCTAACGGGTATGGGGGTTTTCAGCCTGAGAGATTGTCACAGGTTTTATGGTGACAATAATCAATTCTAAACACAATAAACATGCAAAGGGAAAGAAAACATCTAGATAAAAAAGAGGGTACAATGTCAAATAATATAAAATGTATTAGCCATAACTTAAATTGATTAAATGCTGAGTTTGTTTATGTAGTGCAATGATTTCTTATCTCGAAGCGGCATATAATTCTTAAGACTTAGGCGGTACATCATTCTAAGACCTAGATACGTTGAATCCTGTCACAATTAACGTATCCGCATAAAACATCCTTTAGTTTAATTATAATCTATCTAGGGATTATAGCAATTGTGATCTTGATAAACCCTAGCCCATCGGGACTTTACCGACTTACTGTTTGACAGTATTTTATATACTGGTAGTCTACTATTTAAATCTTTATTAATTAATCAAGAACATAATTGTTGAAACATTATGGGTCACCTGCTGGTCCAACTAAGCTTTAATTTAAACATAAATACATAACGTTATTTGTGATCCTATTGGCCAAGTAATATAAAACACGTTATGGAGAGTTATCCCAGTATCTAGCTCGCTTGTTAGGCGTAACTAGACCCAGTTGAATGATAGGTCGCATATTCAAACACGTAGACAAGTATCATGTGATAAACATAATTAAATGATAAACGATAAATTAAGAAAATCGATTTTAAAACAAACCAAACACTAAATCTTCATTAAGATGGCTAATACCCAGGGGTATTAGCCCATAACCATTGTAATTATACAAGCGTGATTAATTAACCAAGGTAAACTAAACGTTTTACCGAACGATACCAAAAACTAAATGATTACAAGAGTATAGGAATTACACGGTGTCTTCTATGAAATCGTGATTGATGCTTGACCTTTGTTGCTCTTCTTCTCTTCAAAAAATCGTCTTTTATGTGTATGGTATGAAGAATATGATTTTGCACACTGAAAACTCGTTTTTGAGTGTTTTATTTATAGTCTCTGAAAAAGGCTGGATACGCCATATTGGGCTAGGATAATACGACGTATTGGGGTGTATCCCTTGGAGTGCACGCAAAGTTTATGACCAGTATAATATACATTCCAAAAATAATAATATCTTTGTATCTCTGAATAGTTATCTTCATGGATACGGCGTTGGAAAAGGGTGGGTAAGACTGTATTCAGAATTGTGAATACGTGTTTTCTTGTGAAGACTTAGCGCTGATATGCCGCATCTCTTTTCCTAGATACGGCGTATTGGTTAGAAATGAGTAATCTTCAAATGTCTTCATTTTAGCTTCAAAATATGCGCCTTTTAGCATGTTTCACCAAATACTATCAATTACGGCAAAATAACTCTTTTAAGCAAATAGTACAAATTCTTGCAATAATTTATACAATAGTGGTAGGTTATTTGGGATAAATGATGGTTTAATGTGAGTTATTTGATTCATCAATATCCCCCCAATTGAATCCTACTTGTCCTCAAAGTAAGACTCTAGATTATAATTGAAAATGTATCCCAACGAAGTCAAGAATTTTTCCATTTAAGAACTTCTTTTCGTTTTTAAATCAATTTGTACAAGCTCCAAGACACCTCAACGAAATATGGAAATAAATCACTCAGATCACTCAACTAATCTAGGGTGTAGCATTTAAGTGGTACGCTCAATTGCTCGGTCATGATTAGCTTCGTATCATAAGCTTGGCAAGGATACACATCTCCACTACTAGAGCTAAGGAGAAACAAGTAAAAAGGTAAATTGGGTTTTTATATAAGGCTAAGGTTAATCATTCTAAAATATTTCACCGATAGTACCACTCTAACAAAGCAGCTAAAACACCCATACACGGCCGTAACGACGGAATAGACATGTGTGTTCGAACACATCTTCATTTAAGTTTAACCAAGGGTTCCAGGAGATGTTTTTTTTAATAAATTTGTGGGATATAGGGTAGGGATCTTCTAGTTTTCACCAAAAGTAGTAAACCAACAAGGAGGCTAAATCACGCATACATGGCCGTAACGACGAAATAGACATGCATGACTCACTCTAACCTCGTTTGAGTAAAACCTAAGGTAATTGCTAGGAATGGGAAGCAAATTGTTGTTAAATAAAATTCGCAAAACAAATAGATTAAGCTTGAACAAATAAGGTAGTTGCTAGTAACTTTTCCCCAACCGTTCCATGATAAAGACTAAAAATATATACAAATGCCTCGATCATAGAGATGACAAAGACAACCTAAGTTGGCGTTCCCATAACGGTCAACTTCTCTTACATCCCAAACTTACACACTTTTACAAAATCGGTGATATCGGCCACTTAATACAAAACTATACATCGTTGATTTTTATCCACGAATAATCGATCCTTCCAAGAATTTATTCGGTTTAAGTTTAACGAACCGACTATAAAACTTTCTTATCTTTTTTGATGCATTTTTCTATTTTTCCATTTTTTTAAACCATAACCTCTGTGCAATTTCATGTCTTTACAATCATAATTTTTTTGAACAATTTTTTCTTCTTTAACACTTCTTCTTCGGACATAATACATAATCTCAAAAGTATCAAAATACACGAGCTACATATTTTCCTATTTTATTGTGCAATTTCACGACCATAACAGAGATAGAAAATTTCACTTTGACACAGGAAATATAAAACTTTACACAAAAGCAACTAGCAACTTTGATTAAGTAGGCTTAATCTACCGGGTAGGCTAAGGTGTAAAGGTGCAATGAAATAGACACATGGTATGAAAAAGACAAGAATTGCTCAACATGTTTTTCTAGGGGATCTTACTCTTGAAGTGAGAGTAAGCAAAGGGTTACAAGGGATTTAACTAACCAGTGTAGTTAGTTAATTTTACAAATATAGCTTTTGCTGTATTCCTTGAAAATTTTACAGTTAAAAAATATTTCTCCATCTAAATCCATAGTACTCATCATTGTGGTCTCGAGTGATATACCAGGCCAAGTTCTAAAATCCACTACATCACTGGCACACTCAATATTTTGTGGAATTTTTAGTAAACGTTTGGAAACAAAATAGGCTTAATTATCACAAATTGGCATTAAGGGTTATAGTGTGCGAGGTCATGTAACTAGTAATTTTTACAAAAGCTATGCTAGAAAATTTTTGAATTATGCATAATTTAAGCATATTAGCATGTTATTTTGTAAAAGAAAGGACAAGTAGGCATTTTAATTCTCCATCCCTCCACTTAGATTATACAACGTCCTCGTTGTATGGATAAACATTAAAAACGGGAATTAAAAAGAATTAGAATGAGAAACTCCCCTGATATTGCTCGGTAGATTCTCCATGTAGATTTATTGAGCAATAATTTGTGTTGAACAACCGTCTTGAGGTTTCAAGACTCCAACACTTCAAGATTTCCAGATTTGTAAATTCTCCACCAACATTCTTCGATTTCCCTTCACGAGGTCCTGTATAAATTCTCATAAAACAAATGCAATTCTATCTCCGTGTATTCGTTTGGTTAGAATCGAAATAAATGCCTAAAACTGTACAAAAAGTCGATATGCCGTATCCATACACCAGGATACGCCTTATTGATACCTGTATCGAATACGCTGTATTCGTTTAACGAATACGTCCTATAGACTGTGCTGGAAATAAAGACTGGATAACGTCCAGATAGTCAATACGCCGTATCCATGGGGGTTGGATACGCCGTATAGACAGTCTGGGAAGACAGACTTGATAACAGAAAAATAAATTCCGGGTTGTCTCCCGGCAAGCACTTTTGTTTACAGAAAAGTCTTTAAGTTAGACTTGCCCCAATTTAATCCCATCCTTATAAAACAATTTGGGGTCGAACGGGATGCCAAATGGCACATACAAATCTTGATTAAGGAAAATGAAAGACATCTATTTGTTTAAGATGACCTCCATAGTCTTGAATTATTAAAATTTCAATCCTGATAAAAAGTTTCAGTTTTAAAAAATTTATTAGATGTATCATGACTTGTTTTCAAAACCTTATTTGACCTTTGTCCATAGGCACCATCATCAGTATTTATTACATTACCCCTCGAAGAGTGTTTGATATCGATTTTATAATCATCATTGTCCTTATCTGATTTTGAATCATCAGGGTACATTACGTTAAAAGGAAATAGACCATTAAAGTATAAAACATTTTGTTCCTTTTCTTCACATTCAGACAATGATGTTTCATTTTTCAAATCAAATTCATCGGTATGTTAAAGACTCACAGCAGGTTCAGTTGAGAAATCTGATTTAGACGTTAGAGCATCATTGTAAACAATGGCTGGAAATTCATTCTCAAAATCTTTAAAGAAGTCTAAATCATCAAAACAGTTGACCTTTGGCTTGGGTGATGGAAACAAAGGCATATTGACTTTATCAATGTCATTTTCCGAATCCGTTTTCAAATTGTTGACATAAATTATTTTATAAGAAAATGAATTTTTGTCATAAATTACCGTGTAATCTTCATCGTCGGATTCGTCAAACGATATTCTAAAGTCAATTTTATTGTCGTTAAGAGGACTTACCATGGGTTCACAGGAGAGCGTTACTTCAGATGTCAACGTGTCATTAAAGACTATAGCTGGGAATTCAGTTTCAACAGATCTGAGGTCGTGAACGTCTTCATCATACCAGATCTTACCATACATAGCAGTTTCTTAGTTATACACTTTACCACGCCTATGATCTTTTTCTTCGTCAAGCCTGGTATACTCTTCCATAGTAATGCTGAGGTCGTCCATTTTAACCTGTAATAAATTTTCTAGGAAAGAAAACTATCAAATAGCTTAATACGCCGTATACAGTAAACTGAATACGCAGTATTGATGATAGAGTCAAATACGCTGTATTAGTTTAAAAAAAATTATACGCCGTATCCAAAGGGATGGATACGCCATATTGGTCTGAAATTTTTTACAGCGTACTTTGAATAATGCAGAAAAACACACAAACACACAATATGCAAAAATATACAATGCAGACAATCAAAAACACAAAACAAACACACACAAATATGCAAATTAATCTAAGCTACACTAAACTAAAAATATTAATAAAATAAGAATTAAACAACTTCACTCCCCGACAACAGCGCCAAAAACTTGATGCGCTATCGTGTAGGGTCAATTTAATTATTACCAAGTTTTAAATTTATATTTAGCCGACTTATCATAAAACAACACTTTAACGGGCAGTGTACCCGATCGGGTGGAGTTTCATGGTAAGTAGGGTGTCGAACACTAAGAGTGAGGTCGTTAACCTTATATTCTACCAGTATTTTAATTACTCTAGTTAAAGTTAAATCGCTAATTACTTTTGTTAAAATAGCTATACGCTTCTTAACGGGATATAGGTGGTTTTTCAGCCCTGAGAGGGGCCTGGCACAAGGTTTTGGGACATAATCATTTCTAACACAATAAACATGCTAAGGAAATTAATCAAGGGATAAAGAAGAAGTATGTAGACATCTTCTCCTCTGCTCACCCTCTCTATGTGAGTATTAGCTATATTAAACCCGATTATATGCTGGTTTGTTTATTTAGTGCAATGATTTCTTATCTCGAAACGGCATATCATTCTTAAGACTTAGGCGAGACATCATCCTAAGACCTAGACACGTTGAATCATGTCACAATTACGTATGTCGAATAAAGCATCCTTAGTTTAATTTTACATCTATCTAGGAATTTATGCCAATGGTGATCTTATCTTGATAAACCCTAGCCCATCGGGACTTTACCCATTTACTGTTTGACGGTATTTTATATACTGGTAGTCCACTATTCAAATCTTTATCAATTAATCAAGAACATACTTGTTGAAACATTACGAGTCACCTACCGGTCCAACTAAGCTCTTAATTTAAAGACAAAGACAGAACGTTACTTGTGATCCTATTGGTCCAGTAATATAAAACACGATATGGAGAGCTATCCCAGTATCTAGCTCGCTTGTTAGGCGTAACTATACCCAGTTGAATGATAGGTCACATATTCAAACACGTAGACAAGTATCATGTGATAAACATAATTAAACTTTCAATGATAAATTAAGAGAATCGATTTTAAAATAAACCAAACATTAAATCTTCATTAAGATGGCTAATACCCAAGGGTATTAGCCCATAACCATTGTAATTATACAAGCATGATCAATTAACCAAGGTAAACTAAACGTTTTACCGAACGATACCAAAAATTAAATGGTTACAAGAGTAAGGAAATTACACGGTGTCTTCTATGGAATCGTGATCGATGCTTGACCTTTGTTGCTCTTCTTTTCTTTAAAAAATCTTCGTTTATGTGTATGATATGAAGAATGTGATTTTGCTCAATGAAAACTTTTTTTTGAGTCTTCTATTTATAACCTCTGAAAAATGCTGGATACGCCGTATTAGGCTAGGCCAATACGGCGTATTAGGGTGTATCCCTTGGAATGCGCGCAAAGCTTACAATCAAAACAATATACATTTCCAAAATATAAATATCTTCGTATATCTAAATAGTTATTTTCATGGATACGGCGTATGGCAAAAGGTGGATATGCCGTATTGGGAATTGTGAATACGCGTTTTCTTGTGAAGACTTGGCGCTGATATGCCGTATCTCTTTTCTTGGATACGACGTATTGGTCAGAATAAGTAATCTTCAAATGTCTTCGTTTTAGCTCCAAAATATGCGCCTTTTAGCATGTCTTCACAAATCACTCCTCAATTACTGCAAATAGGGTGCGGTTGGTTTTTGTTTTCATCAGGCAGGGTGCGTTTGGTTGTTGGTAAAACCCACCAAAAGGGTGCGTTAGGTTGTGATTAACACCCACAAGGGTGCGTTTGGTTCTGTCATTTACCACTAGGGTGCGTTTGGTTCTGAAAACAAACCCAAAATGGCGCGGTTGGGTTATCATAAGCACAAAAGGGTGCGTTTGGGTTGTAATAAATCGTATATAGGGGGTTTTTTGGTTCTTGGGTTCATAGAGTTAGGGTTGGTTTTGGTTTGCTGTTAACAGCAAATTAAATGGGCGTTTTTGTGGTTTCAGTGGAAGCACCAAGGGGTGAGTTTGGTTTAACAGAAATATAATAAGGGTGTGTTTGGGTGAGTAGGAAACCACTAGGGGTGTGTTTGGGTGAGCGGAAACACTGTAAGGGTGCGTTTGGGTTAGCAGAAAACAACAAGGGTGCATTTGGTTTATATAAATCGACAAATAAATATATCGTAGAATTTATAAATATAAAACCGGATATAATGGTGGTATAAAATGGTTAAATAAATGTGCTATATTATTATTTTGTTTCATATTCGATCTCGTTTAGATAAGTATTTAATATTATTTTTTTTTAATATATATATTTATTTATATATTTATATCATATATATATTTATATATATATATTTATTTATTTAAAACGCGCGGGTGTTTGCAATATTGATTGATTATTAAGAGGAAAAACATTGAAGTTTTATAAATAAGGGAACGTCTTATAAACTCGTATAGATTATGCAGAAAAAATAAATAAACTATTTATACTTAAATAAATTATTTATACTTCTATTATCTTAGAAACCCGATAAAAGGACGAAGTTATATAGTTTTAAGATATTTAAATGTATTATACAATAACCCGACAAACGAACGAAAACTATACTTTTACAATGAGACAACTATTTTAGCTACAACCCGTCAAGAAAACGGAATGCTAAATTATAAAATATTATTTTATAATTCCCGACTAGAGAATAAAGTCATAACTTTTGTAAAAGCTTTGAAAACATCGTTTACTTACTTCGAAACTTTAAAACGTACGTTGTTTTTATGCAAGAACGATTTATTAATTAAATTGGTGATTTCTGAACACGTGTCAAACTATTTGGTTTAATTATTTACTCACTTCTTATATAATACTTGCAAAGTATTATATACTTCATATAAATCTTTAGATTATTTATCTTTGTTATATAATTCACAGTATGAGTTATATAATTGTTATTTTTCATATGTAATATATACGGAATATATTACATACTTCAGCGTTTACTCTTCGATTTATTTTATTTAACCAACCACCAAACTATTACAACTTTAAATCTAAATCTTTTATCAACGTGTTACGTTGATGTAACCATCCATCGGTAAAACCGAAGTCATTATCCTAGGCTGTGGGTCTTTAGCCGTTATGATAAACCGCAACTTCTGATCGAGCCATTCATGTTTTGCGTTTGGTGTTGTGTTTAATTGTGCAGTATCTGCCAATCGTTCTACACATCGAGCGTGAGTTTATAGCTCCATGTTTTTACTGGTTTTTACATATATTTTTGAGGATTTGAGAACTTTGCTGGTTTATTATTTCATTTACATGGTTGATTACAAATTGGTTTTTTACAATATCATTTACTATATTCTCGGTGTGATACAATACTTGGTTTAATTTTTGGGCGTGAACACTCGCTTATAACTTGGTTATACACTCATATGCATATCTCACGGCGAGATACAATATTTGTTTTTACTTATGGACGCAACAACTATACTATACTTCTATGATTACGGATTAGCTTAGGTTGCATGAACTGTAAATCACTTGGAGGGTGAGCGGAAGAATTGTTATAAAAATAGTATCTATTCGGATTGACAATCCCCTATTTCGGGTGATTAGCTATCACTGGGCAAACGAACGTTATAACATGTCAGAACACGATTGGTTGGGTCTACAGGCAACAAAACATTACACTGAACTCTTTATTGTGCTTGAATTAAAGTGGCATAACATACATGTATACGTCGTAGTTTCATGAAACTTAGGTAATAGTAATCATTGTTTTATACACATAAGTATAATTTGCGTTGACCTTGAATATGTGGCTAATAATATCTTTGGATAATTGCTGGTCCACTTTCTTACGTTACATTTTGTGACTATTTGGGGATTGAAATGGTCATGCATACTTTACAACTCTTTGATTTCTGAAACATCTATACATAAATTTTGGAAGAACAGTAGATTGAAAAGGTACTTACATATTTTACAGAACTTCGTTGTCAAATTCTTGTATTATAAAAACCTATGAACTCACCAACTTTATGTTGACACTTTTTAAGCATGTTTTTTCTGGGGATTATATGCTTAGGCTTAATTGATGTGCATGAGTCTAAAATTGACAAGTTTTATTTATGGATTTCTATTACATCACCAAATGAACAAATCTCGTTGGAGGGTGGTTTCAAAGTTTTCATTTGATGCAACTTATGGGAACAATGTTATATCATTTCAAGGAATCACGAGATTACTTTTCAAACGACACATTTAGAGGTCGTTCTCTTGTATCTTTTGCTGTTGTATTATGAAGTAACGCCCCCGGACATATTTCTGCTGCGACACATTTTTGGGGGTGTTACACTTTAACGGGCAGTGTACCCGATCGGGTGGAGTTTCGTGGTAAGTAGGATGTCGAACACTAAGAGTGAGGTCGTTAACCTTATATTCTACCAGTATTTTAATTACT
Organism: Tanacetum coccineum; assembly: GCA_026074375.1. Taxonomy (NCBI): domain Eukaryota; kingdom Viridiplantae; phylum Streptophyta; class Magnoliopsida; order Asterales; family Asteraceae; genus Tanacetum; species Tanacetum coccineum. Next base: position 26,329 of record BQNB010026999.1, read on the forward strand.
ATAGTTAAGTTAATCCTAATTACTTGTTAAACATATAATATATACGCTTCTAACGGATATGGCGAGTGTTTGTTTCTTTTTTTTAGTGAAGAGGGCTCGGCATCTCTAGACAAGGTTTTATCGGGACAATAATCAATTCTAAACACAATAAACATGCAATAAAACAATCAGAAGATAAAAGAGCGGTACAAACCAAATAATAGAAAATTGTATTAGCGATATTAAATCGGATTAAATGTTGGTCTGTATATTTAGTGCAATGATTTCTTATTTCAAAGCAGCATATCATTCTTAAGACTTAGGCGGGAGATCATCCTAAGACCTAGACACGTTGAATCCTGTCACAATTAACGTATCCGAATAAAGCATCCTTTAGTTTAATTATAATCTCATCTTGGAAGTATTGCAATGGTGATCTTGATTAAACCCTAGCCACATCGGGACTTTACCCATTACTGTTTGACACGGTATTGTATATTCTGGTAGTCTATTCAAATCTTTACTATATTAATCTAGAACTTACTTGTTGAAACATTACGGAGTCACTGTCGGTTCCAACTAAGCTCTATTTTATAAAGACCAAAGATAGAACATTATTTGTGATCCTATTGGTCCAGTAATATAAAACACGATATGGAGAGCTATCCCAGTATCTTAGGCGTAACTAGACCCAGTTGAATGATAGGTCGCATATTCAAACACGTAGACAAGTATCACGTGATAAACATAATTAAACTTTCAATGATTAATTAAGAAAATCGATTTTAAAACAAATCAAACATTAAATCTTTGTAAGGATGGCCTAATACCCAAAGTATTAGCCCATAAACCAGTGTAATTATATCATGAGTGATCAATTAACCAAGGTAAACTAAATGTTTTACCGAACGATATCAAAAACTAAATGATTACAAGAGTATAGGAATTACACTGTGTCTTCTATGGAATCGTGATTGATGCTTGACCTTTGTTGCTCTTCTTCTCTTCAGAAAATCATCTTTTATGTGTATGGTATGAAGAATATGATTTTTGCACACTGAAAACTCGTTTTGGAGTCTTCTATTTATAGTCTCTGAAAAAGGTTGGATACGTCGTATTGGGCTAGGCCAATATGGCGTATTGGGGTGTATCCCTTGGAGTGCGCGAAAAGTTTATGATAAGTATAATATACATTCCCAAAATAATAATACCTTTGTATCTCTGAATAGTTATCTTCATGGATACGGCGTATGGCAGAAGGTGGATACGCCGTATTGGGAAATGTGAATGCGCGTTTTCTTGTGAAGACTTGGCGCTGATACGCCCTGTATCTATTCCTGGATACGGCGTATTGGTCAGAAATGAGTAATCTTCATATGTCTTCGTTTTAGCTCCAAAATATGCGCCTTTTAGCATGTCTTCACAAATCACTCATCAATTACTACTAATAACACTTTTAAGCAATTAAGTACAAATTCTTGCAATAATTATACAAAATTGGTTAGTTTATTCGGGATAAATGATGGTATAAATGTGACGTTATTTGATGTCATCACCGCCCCATCTAAGGTTTGGCGAAACATCTTGCACTAAACGGGTATCGGCCATTCTTCTTGTTCGGACGCCGCTGAGAAGATAGCTAAGTGATCTTCTAGATCTTTGTTTACCTTATATACCCTGATGTTCCTAGGAAGCTTTGCCCTTCGATGATATTTGAAGCGAGTGATTCTTTAGGTAAAAGGAGTGGGCTTAGGCCTTTTGTAGGGTGAATTTCAGATTTTAACGTGTCTTTGAAAACCGTCCTGTAATTGTAGTCGAGCTTGTTTCTCTGGTATCTGGAATTTTTTTCTCTAGTCTCGGACTTGGACTTTTTCCTTCTTGCTTTCTTCTTAGTTATGCTCCGGTCTTTCAGCCTTCTTGACCTCCTTAAGTGTGCCGGTTCTTTGTTCTTAGAGGGGGTCCTCTGAATTTTACTGGCGGGGTGAGTTTGTCTGTAAGTGTTAGACGTACCTGAAGATCCAAGGGAGAATCGATCGGAAAAACCTCTTGCTAGCGACCTGACCGGAGCTTCTTTATCAGAGTCGGCATAGGCAAGTCTTCTTGGCGTAGCTTTTATCTTGGCTTGCTGGTCATGTTCTTTGATCATGATTCTCAATACATTAATGTTTTCTTTGATAAAGGCCGAAGAAGGGGAAGGGGTTTTCTGCGCTTGTAGGACGGGTTCGGTGGGTCCCCTATGGGTTTCCGTTCCCACGTCCCTCGTTTCCGCTCCCTGAATTTCCTCCTCCATAAGTTGCGAGTCAACCATGCCTTCTTCGATTTTCTTCTTTGGGTAGATTGGGATGCCGGGTCCCACGAATGGCGCCAAATGTTGAGGTAAATTTACGTGGACTACTTGAGCTTGGTAAAAATGACCTCAGTCTTAATGAATATCTAGATTAGCTTGGTTCCTTTGGATCTTGATCCTTCGTCTCTTAGCTAAAAATAAGAAATAACACCGTTAGCTCGCCCTGGGGTGTGAATCCGGGACCAACTCCGACGTAAGAATAAGTACGGTGATATGAGATAAATGCGGAGAATATAAATTATGGTCTAGAGTAGGTGTTGTGTGCCTCATCCTAGGGAAATTAGCTCTCCCTGTATACTATTTGGGATTCGCTACAAGACATAACCGTGGGGCTCTCTCTTGGTACTGTCTGTCAATTACGTGTCATTCCAAGGACGGTGGTCCTTTACAAGGATTGTACCTTTGTCAGATTGTCCTTTGATACCGCTGCATTAGGACGGAGCTAATAACCCTGAACCTGATATGTCCTTCGACACACCAGCTTCTCCAGAGTTCTGGTGGTGACTTCGGACCTCACATGTCCTTCGACAAGTCTGGAGTATTTATTTAGTTTTAGCCCGTGCTAGTTTGGCAGGAGCATCTAAGCTACATTTCTTCTTCGGATGTTCCGAGGGAGACTATACCTCATCACTTGGTTTACGAACACAATTCGCTTTATCTACACTTTGCCGGCTCAAATTAGCGATGAAGATACTATAACGTGCTGGATCGCCACGGGTAAAAGCGACCCGTATCTTGGCGGGGCAACATGATAACAAAAGTTTTTTCAGCCATGGTGGGTCTCGAATACTCTTTTGCCCGGTCTCGCATTCGCAAATCTGAGCCAACCACTTAGCTTTTGAGTAGGCTAAATTGCTAAACCAAATTATGTTACTGATGGTTTGCAATATCTATCTACCTGCATATTTTGGGTTGTGGTTCTACAGGTGGCTTCAAAGATGAAGGGATAGGTGCGTTCTTTTTTCAATAATTTCACAGTTGTGCTTATTTTTAGTTGCTTACTTTTATGTGTGTTGGACAGAGTGAAGAAGCGAGAATAGCAAAGGATGTTGAAGCAAATCTAATTAGGTTTAATAAAGAGCTTGAAAAGCATGACATAGTGACTATAACTGTGCTATTATACGGCGTGCAAAGGTTATAGTATTTCTGCTACAAAATTTTAGACTGTTAACCATCATGCTACAACTGTCTTTGATTCCGCATTGTGTTGTAGGAACGTGCGATGAAACATTGGTACATGTGGAAAAAATGCACTATAAGGTAAAAACGTGGTTCTTTTAGTAAGATATATAATTTAGTTGAAATTGTTACTGTGAACGACAGACAAGCTGCCTAAAATATCTGTTGTGAAATTGTTACTAACATGATGTTAAATGTTGCTTGGGTTCTAGTTTTGTTGTTAATTTAAGTGTTATTAGGAACAAACTTTTGCCCGTAGGTTGGACGTGAGAAGCATTCAGCTGTCTGCATCATGCAGAAGTGCGTTGACTTGAAATCAATTGGAACTAGGCTGCAAATTGTTTTCGCATTTGATTTGGAGCATGTTAAGGGGTTTAGTTTGGAAGGTGAGGAAACTAAGCACCCACTTATTTTCTTATTTATCTCTAGAATAAGCAGGAGGGAATTAAATTATTTCAGAAAAATGCAAGTTCAGATCTACCAGGCCCCAAAGGCGAAACAGAATTAGCAATTAGTATAGCGAAAAAGGAATGTTAAATAATCATTATGCAATGAGTTGTTTCAAGGACAATTGAAGGCTGGAGCAGATATTGTTTTAATGACAAGGGAACGAAATTCGTTGGCGTTGCTGACTAGAAAGCCCATTAAGTCCAGACCACTGAGGTATAATCTTCTTAAACATATCATTTCTCATGTCCTTCAATAATTTTGCTTAGGTCCTTAAATTTTGACGTATTAAGGCAACATTTAAAGTCAGTAATTATATGATAGATCCAATAGTTATGAGATTTAGGCCGAACAACGGGTTTTATGACAGTGCATATACCACTGACTCGATTAGCTTATGAGATCTCATAAATTGACTAATGTATGACAGTATTTGTAATGTACTGATTAGTTATGGATATCTATTTTTAATGAAATTGTAAAGATCATTTATGTGAGATTTAGCTCTAAACTGATAAGCATTAAAGGATATGGGAGAAGCAAGTGAAGTGGGAGAGATCGTTTAATGAAAACACGTATGCGGATAAGAGATAGATGGAGAGGCACATAATAAACCAGCGTATGGGTGGGATGGGTAGCAGGTCTATGTTGAAGCCATTTTTTTACTCATTAGTAGCGGGTCAAAATGTGTGGGGCGAGTAGCAGGTCCAAATGTGTTCTTTTTTTGGTATGGGTTAAAATGGGTCGCATTTAGATGGGTGGCTAAGATAGATATAGTAGAACTCTTCTTGAAATTGTGTTTTGTATATTATACTTGCCTAAATCATTTGCACGTTGTTGTTCATGATGAATAATTTTGATGATTAAAAACTGGTAGAGTGGGATGTGAAAGAACAATGAAAGGAAGTAGCTCAACAATGGGAAGATAACTGGGATGATGATGATGTCAATGGCGACCTCTCTTTGCAGCTGAGGAGGGAACTGATGCTTTTATTGGATACAATCTAACACCAAAGTAAGCTCTCTAATATCTGAATATATTAAGACCACTGAACTATTCGTAGAAAAAGCAACGCTTCTTGGTCTATGTGCAGAGTGTTGTTGGGGAGTTCTAAGTGGATGCAATGCCAACATTTCTATTTCTTAAGAATGGAGAAGCGGTAGACAAGATTGTGGGTGCTGATAAAGAAGTGTCTCGCTAGAAGCGTCACAAAGCATGCGGAAATTGTAGTCAGTATGAAGGTCTGGGATGGTTTCGGTTCAGTGCAGGGGATTATTACAGGTGTATGTCGGGTCGGGTCAAGGTCCAAACGCTCAATTGTGAGGTTGTCACAATTACTTTGGCGGCCTGGAAGTGTGTTCTTGGTGGTTGCAGCGGCCGAGAGTGGAAGGAGGGACACACATCGACACACGACAAGGCCCAGGAAGTGTAGATGCATACAGAAACGGCTGTCATTTAAGACAGACATCGTTGATAATTTCCAGATGAATGAAGCAATGAAGCTGCTTTTTTATTCCAATTCGAATCCCGCGGTAAAATTATATTGCTTATCTTTTATTTAAGTTTGAATTGGAGATTTTGATTTTGTTTATGAATTCTCAGTTTCACTTCATAGCGTTGCTTTCAATCAGTTGTGCTGAGGTATTCTTTTATGTCACATAGTTGTTATTCATTTAACATGTGTACTTTTTAGCAAAGCTCTTTTGGAAACAACCAATAGTTGGCTAATGAGGTTTTGTTTAATACACAAGAACTTTCAGTTGTTCATATTCTATCTGTCTTAGAGTAGCATTTTCATGATTAAGTAGCTCTTTGTAAAGGAGATTACTAGATTAGATGCTGATAGTAATTGAATTCGTTAGTAAGGTCCTTATATATAATGTTCGACGTGTTAATTGTTTCAGTTGGTGCACGTCAGCGATTTTCATGCTGCAATGATTTATGAAGAATGATGTATAGATGTATTGATTTATGTAGTTTCATTGGTTTTTTATGTTCATCGTTATACAATATGCCGCGATTGTGCACTGATTTTCAACATTGGTAATGAAAACTCCAAAAACGATGGCCACTATTCGTCCCGTAGCGGAGCGTGGAGTTTCGTAGCGAAGCACGGGTATACATACTCGTTCAAACATTTGTTGATGGTATCTCAATCGCTTGACAGTTGGAACAAAATACACTAGTAAAACTAGCATTGAATTCAAGATCAAATTACGTGTCTATTAATGTTTAGTTGAATGACTTGAATCTAGCATTATTAGTCAATAAAGTATATTGATTAACTATTCACTTTTGAGTCGATCGAGATTCAAAATTGCTATCTTCTTTGTTATTCGGTGTAAGAGAAATGATATATTCTGACACTACTTGTTTTTACTTATATTTTTACTCATAGTTAAGGGTGGCAATTTTTGACCTGACTTGAAACCGACACAAAAAATAACAGGTTCGGGTTGAGTATAATATATTTCAGGTCAGGTTTGGGTCGACCCATCTGACCCGTTTATTAAACAGGTCTGGTTCGGGTTATAAATAAATTAAACGGGTCGACCCGCCAACCTATTTAAGATTTTTTTTCTTAAATTAAAAATTATTTATATTGTATTATATGTGTTAAATGGGTTAATCGGGTCGACCCGAAAACCCGTTTAACTTGTTTGACTCGTGTAATGTGCCAAGTTTTGTGTATAAAACAGATTAATTGGGTCAGTCCGAAACTCGTTTAACCTATTCAACTCGTGTAACCTATTTAACCCGTCAACCCAAGTATATATACGGGTTAAGTGGGTCAGGTTCGGGTTATGTGTAAACAGGTTAGGGTTGACATAGCTGACCCAATTATTTAAATGGATCAGGTTCGGGTTGAGGTTACTCGACCCGCCAACATGTCAACGCGAACCCGCTAACACGAACCCGACCTGAATTGCCACCCCTACTCATTATATCTTAACAATTGTTAGAACTCATGGTTAAAAAGATATAGCAAAGCTCATAACAACTATATCATTTTGCATTTTTGTTGTTTTTGAAAATAAAATTTTAAAAGGAAGAAAAAGAATTCTAAATTCAATATTAGACTATATACTAAAAGGCGTTTAATACGACGCATTTTTATGTCGTTTTGGTCCTCCTTAGCCCATTTGGGTTGTCAGCCCACATCTGGCCTGTCACATGCATATTGTTTATTTGTTCAAAATACATCACAACAATTCTATAACTATATATAAGTACTTAAGTAGTAATGATAAAAGTATATATATTATGACAAAATATATAAAAGGGTTCAAAATTCTACACACTTCACATTTCAGTTAATTTATGATATTGAAAGTCCCAATTTATACGTCTATATGGAATATAACACTTATCAAATGTAAATAACACAAGTAATAACTTTTCAATCGTGTAATGCTTTATTGATATAATCAAAGTATTACAATGTGCTATGGATCGCACAAGTTGAATGACAATGTAAGATCACCCTTTGAACAAGTAAACTTGACCAATTATTCAAGTTTACAAGCGAACTTGTATAGACCCTCTGATAGGATCAACGGTCTATTGTATAAGTTCGACAAAGGAGTAAATGCCTATAATAACAATTACAATTAAAAGCGATAACATTTACTCCTAACAACATTATCTATTTATAGTGATACGAGGTTGTATCCTTAGTGGGGGTAGTTGCGACGTGTCAAGAATCCTGTGGAGGACGTAGAAAGCATTTAATGCACGTCCATTCTTGGAAACATCCCTCCCCTACTTTTGTGAACAATTCTGCCAACTGTTCACAACTTTTACCAACTCGTACTTTGGTTTAGGCTTTAAGTCAAACACCATATTGTCCCGCCATAATGCTTTATTGACTTATCCCGCCTAAACCTCACTCAGAGAAGCTAAGTTCAGCTTGCTCTTCTTCAAAGGGTAACAAGATAGTCAGAGTATTGCCACCTTTGACTCTCCTTAAAACCACAACGTATTCCTTCTATATACCAGCTGATATCCATCTCAGCTGACGAGTATGTCTTCAAGTAATCTTCGACTTCCTTAACGATGTCTTTGACTTGAATACGTCTGAGGTTGCTCGCTGAGGCTTTGCACTCAGCGAGTCCTTCAATACCCGCTGAGGCCTATCGGCGGGTCATTCAATACTTAGCCTAATTTCTGTTTAAATCTAGGAAATGATCATGGGCTCTGAATTAGCCAAACAATCTCCCCCTATTTGAATATAAATTATGCTAAGTAAAAATTATAGTATGTGAGTACATAGCTTCTTCTTACACATAATTTAATAAAGGGAAAGAGCAAAAGATAACTTCATTCATTACATATTTTGGCTCAAGCCATCTAAGTTTTCTTTTACAGTTCTTCTAGCCTCAGCTACATCATTCCTAGCTTCTATTGTCAGCTCCATTTTCTTGAACATCTCTTCTGCCTCTGGAGTACCTCTATGAATGACACTCTGAGTCCTGATCAGCTGAGCAGTTGTAGCTAAGTGGAATTCTTCTCTTTGAAATATCAAATCAAAATTTCCATTGTAGAAGAAAATCCCTGATTCTGGTTCCCTGATGACTAGCCCTCTAGAGCCTTCAACCCTTGGAGGAGGAACTAAATTCCTATGCATTCCATCCACAACAATGTCTTCTTTTACAAAGACTTCTTTGATGATCTCTGAGCTTCTTTTTCTTTTCTTCTCAGCAGCGGAAAGCCCAAAGGCTGTTAGCTCAGGTGGAGGAGGAATGCCTAATTTCTAGCTTGGGACTTTATCCACTCGAACTTAACCTTGAGGTTTTTGAGCAAAATGTCATTTGCTTTGCCTTTATTCTTGGATGCCAGAGTATGCACTTCAATCCACTTACTGAATCCCAGTTTCTTTAGCATAGATTTTTCATAAACTGTGAGACTCAGAGGTTGATTATTCCTTTCAATTCTCATAGTTGCATCTTTGCTGACTTTGTGAATTTTGTAGCTGATCTTCGTGATTGGAAGCTTGTCAGCCCTATAGGTGATGTAGTGATTGTACTCTGCAAGCATTTAAGCTCTCTTCGCCTCATATTCAGCCAACTTCTGTGCTTGAGCTTGCATTTCAGCTGGGGTCATTATTTTCTTCAACTTCTTCTCAGACTTCTCCTTTTCAGCTTTTAAGTCAACCAACCTTTTCATATCCTCCAACTGGGCTTTGGCTTCTTCAATCGTCATTTATCTTCCAGATGTGCTAAATTGTTTAAGATTTGGCATTTTTGGAGCTGATCCTCCTTCATCCATGAGAGGAATAAGTTCCTTCAGTGGGTTTTCTTCAGTTGCAATGCCCTTGCCTTTACTTTCGTCGCTGGGAGGAGTTGGTGAGAAAACAGATGAAGTTGTCTGGAATAGATTGTCTGTGAACTGTTCTAGAGATATGTTTTGTGGCAAGATTGTTCTCAGAGGTTTTGGTGATGAGATGATTGGATTTGGTATTAGAAACTTCAGTCTTTTGGAAGGAGGTTCTTCATCTAAAATATTTTCCTTTGAGTCCTTTTCTTTTGAGGCATGGACAACCAGAGCTATTGACTCAGGTGGAACTTGTTTAGTGATTTGGGGAGTTTGTTCAAACTTTGTTGTTTCTTACATAGATGGTTGTTCATCCTGAACACTTGCCATTTCATCATCATTCAGTTGTTGCTCCCCCTAAGCTGGATCCAGGATTTGAAGTTGAGCATTTACCATTTCATCATTCTTTGGTAGATGCTCCCCTTAAATATTTGGGTCAGTGGTATCTGGATCTGTGTTCGCCTTTTCCTATTTCTCCCCATTGGCATTAGCTTTGCGAAAAACTGATGTTTAGTCAAGAAGGTGAACCATATCCTTCATCAAAATGATCAGCTCCCGAAGATTAACATCACCTTTGTCCAGCTTATCACCATAGTAGGATAGACGATCTTTTATAATATCCATTTCTTTCCAAATAGTTTTTCTGACCGACTTCCCAACTTTAGCTCGAATGGTAGTTAGGAGTTCATTCTGAAGAGACACGAACCTCTGAATCTCCAGAGTGTTCAGAGCATTGAGCTCTTTGTTCAGCAGTTTGCGGATTAGTTCAGGAATAGTATACTGTAGGGTCTCCTGAATCCTCTGATCAAATTTAAGAAGAGCATGTTGAATAGATTCTTCAATGATGTTTGGGATAATGTTTTTGAGTGTCTCAGAGATCAGCTCAGGCATTCGTTCTTTAAAAGCATCAGCAACCATTCTGGGAACCGATTCCTCCAGCTTGCTAGACACCGTCTTAGAAAGAGAGGACTCTAAATTTTCAACTTTGTTGGAGAGAGATGATATATCAGTCTGAAGATGACCTAGGGGGTCTGATGTATTGTCAGCGGAAGCTTTAAGATCATCTATCTTATCTAGAATATTATCAGCAGTGTTCCCAGTCTCCTCTTCATTTGAATCAGCAGCCTCAAACCCAGAGATTGACTCAACTTCATCATCAGGCATTGAGTGCAAATCAAAATCAGTTGGTTCCTTCACAAGCTTATCTATTTCATCACACACTGGCCCTAAGAATGTGATCTGATCTTCATCATCAGTCTGAGGAGGTTAGAACCTCTTAACCACTTTGATCTCAGACTCAGTGTCAAAAGGATTGTCCTCATCATTGAAAAACAAATCTTTAAGCCTAACATCACCCATTGATACAATACCAGAGTTAATTCCCTTATCGTGATCTTCCTCTTCCATAACATGATCAGCCTTCTCAATAATAATTTCTTATACCAGCATAAAAGAGTTAGTTGAAAAGGTGATTTTGTAATGAAGTTAAGGGTCACCATTCGCTGCCCCTAAGAAGATTGGGTGTGATTATCAAGTCCCCTCAAAAGTTTGAGACTTTTAGGACTTTTTTTATTGTGATTTTATAATGTGGGGAAGGATCGCCATTCGCTGCCCCTGAGAAGACTAGGTGTGATTATCCAGTCCCCTCAAAGGTCTAAGACCTTAGGACTCTTTTGATTGATTAGAGACCCCTAAGTCTGAGTGAAGTTCAGTTCATACAAGGGTCTGGCTTTCATGCCTTAGATATGTTGATCTTGGCAAAGTCTAGAATTTTCAGGGTCAACATCAGGCGGTATAAACCTGGGAGTATCATCCCTTGAGTGCAGACTTAGAGTGTATAGAAAATTTAGAAATTACTGTGATGACTCTGACTCTCTATTGGGTAGGGGGTAGCCCTATTCTTCACTACTCTCTCCTAGAGAAGTTTAAGAGTGACTGCTTGTAATGCCCCTTATATTTATAAAACTGTTACCGTTTTGGCATCAATGGTTTGAGGCTGGTTTCCTTGATCTTGTGCCGACTCAGAGGCTTCTAGACTCTGGGTGGCATTAACGGTGACCACTGTTTCCTTAGTTTGTTGGGTATCAGCGACTTGTGGAGTTGAAGTAGATTCCCTGACAAATTTGGAAGTCTTAGGATCAGAGGAAGCTGGGATTTTCTTCCTCCTTAACTTCTTGTCAGTTTTTGCTTTGGGCTGAGTGACAGGCTCCATAAAGGTCCCGGACGAGGACTTATCAGCGGTGTCATCAGCAATCACATCCCCAGAGGGTTGGATCAAAGACTTGATGGGTTCTGGTGAAAGTTTAGCCACTTTGCACATATGAGCCGTTAAAGGAACTTCATTCTCAAATGTAGGTTTAAAAGAAGAGGCTGTAATGTGGTGAGGTTTAAAAGTCTTGAGAATTTAATTGATGTATGCATCTCCCAGCAGATGTTCCATGAGTAGAGACAAATATCTTGTGTAGCGAATATTGGATTTTATTTCCTTCTTGCCAGTCACAGAGTGCAACTGGACAATCAAATCAGAGAATAAAATCTTTGCTATGTCAATATCCAGCCCCCAGCACAAACAATACGCAATAATTTGTTGATTGACATTTAGCTAATCATGAGATCCCTGCATGCCTCCCAGACATTTTACAATGTACTTCATAAGAACCCTCTATTTCGGTGAAAAATATCTCATTTTCAGCGGAGATGAATTGACAAGTTTAGAGGATGAAAGTGAGGTATCGTTCTCGTCAAAAGTCCCAGAGTTTCTAAACCAGCCCTCACTGTCTCCTTTGGAGGTAATGAAATAAAGTTCTCACTTCGTGATGTGTCATCGTGTAGGTTGTTATTTTAGTTATCAAGTTTTACATTTATATTTTGCCGACTTTACCTAAAAACAACACTTTAACGGGCAGTGTACCCGATCAGATGTAGCTTCGTTGGTAAGTAGGGTGTCGATCACTAAGAGCGAGAGCGTTAATCTATTAGTTCTATCAATATTTTGGTTAACTAAATTAAGTCAATTTAAACTATGTTAATTCTAATCTATGTTAAACCTATGCTAAATCTAATTCTAACGGATAGGGGAGTTTTCAGTCTGAGAGACTGGCACATGTTTGGTGGTGACTTAAATCAATTTAAAACATAGTAACACACGCAAGCAGATAATCAAAAGATAAAAGAGCGGTCTAGCCAATTATAAGAAAACTGTATTAGCCCTGATTAATCCAATTAAAACGCAGGTTTATTTATTTTAGTGCAATGAGTGCTTATCTCGAGGCGGCATATCATTCCAAGATTTAGGCGGTACTTCTTCCTAAAGCCTAGACACGTAGAATTCTATCACAAATAAACGCATCCGCATAAAGCATCCTATTTGCTGATTATAATCTATCTTAGGAGATTAATAATGGTGATCTTATTAAACCCTAGCTCATGGAGACTTTACCCACTTACTGCTTAACGGCTCTTTATATACTAGTAGTCCACTATCCAAGTCTTTACCAAAGGAATCAGTATGTTATTTGTTGATCCTAGGTCACCTACTAGTCCAACTTGTTCACATAAACTAATGGTAAAGATAGGTCAATATTTGTGATCCTATTACTCTAGATATATAAATTGCAGATATGGAGAGCCATCCCGGCATCTAGCTAGCGAGATATTTTGCATTCATAGATTTAGTTGAATGATGGGTCGCATACTTAAGCACATAAACAAGTATAAATTGATAAACATAATCAACAACCAACGATAAATTAAGAAGTCAATATAAACAAACCAAACATTTAATTCTTCATAAACGGTATTAGCCCTTAACCATTGTAAACTAACCGAGTTAAACGAATGATACCAAAAATCGAATGATTATAAGAGTATAGGGATTACAAGGTGTTTCCTATGGAATTAGAAGCTTTGCTTGACCTCTTCTGCTATTCTTTTCTTCTGAAAATTGAATTTTGTGGTTAGGGTATCGAAACTATGATCAAGCACACCTAAAACTCGTTTTTAGGTTTTCTATTTATAGTGTCTGGAATTTGGTCGATACGCCATATTGGTTGAGGTTAGTACGGCATATTGGGGGTTTCTTGGAGTATGGACCACGTTCAATATCTTTCAGAATATTTAATGACTATATCTTGGATACGGCGTATTAGATCTCCTGGATACGACGCATATGTCTTTGTTCTTCGTGGTTTCTTGTGAAGTGCATGCACATATACGCCGTATCTTCCTTGATGGATATGTCGTATTGAATGTTAGAATAATATTCTTTAGATTTCTTTGTTTAAGCTCCAGAATGCGTGCCTTTTAGTTAATATTCACAATGTACTCCATAATTACTGCAAATCTCAAATATAAATGATTAAGTACCAATTCTTGCAATAATTATACAAAATGGGTAATTTACATAGGATAAATGATGCTATAAAAGTAACGTTATTTGATGTCATCAAATATCCCCCCACTTGAATCCTACTTGTCCTCAAGTAGCCTTTAGAAATTTATGAAAATGTATCCCAAATGATTTTTCCTATGTGAAGGGGATGATTCGCTTTAAATCGATGATAATTGTAAAAACATCAAGATTAAAGGAAAATGTTTTTTTTTTTAATTTGAGAGAGTGAAGGTGATTGAGTTCGTTGTAGAGTCTGCCTCAGCTGTATACAAGAATTTCAAAAGGTATTTAGGGTAGTAGGCTAAAGGTTGTTTAGTTAAAGCAGTAGATATATAACTATTTGCTAAAAATTGAAGCATAGGAAGGTAAGAAGTGTTTTTGGATTCCAGTAAGGCAATCCTATTGTTAAATTTATGGTACCATCTTCTACTTCAAAATGAACGTTTGATGCAGGTGTGAGTTTCTTTGGTTGTTGTTTCGAAGATGATGCTGAAGCCATTGTTGTTTTAAAAGTTTAGAAACTTTGATTTGTTTGATGAAAAGGTTTTGGGAGAGATGATGAAAATGGTGGATTATGGTTTTGATTTTGGAAAAGTGAAGTGTGTGTGAAAAGTATGACCAATTTATACCATAAAATATTTTATATTTTTGAAAATAAAATCATTTGAGTTTTGCTTTTAATGCATAGTGGTAAAACTGTCACAAAGCGTGTGCCCCCTTGCCCCTTCATGCACTGTAAAATCCTGCTTTTTTCGAGAAAGTAGGTAGCCTTTTAGAGTAAATCTGAATTAAATATTGAGAATGTTTGTCTTTGAACTTAATAGTTACATTAAAGTTACCTTAAAACATTTTATATTCAAGTCAGAGCATCACTTAAAGCATTTTTCTTATCAGGGACCTCTTTTTCAATATTGAGCATACCTAACTCAGCTACCAATCTAGTAAAGCTAGGCTCAGCTAGTGGTTTTGTAAAAATGTCAGCTAGTTGCAATTCAGTAGGTAGAAAATGAAGCTCAATATCACCTTTTAAAATGTGGTCCCTGATAAAGTGATACTTGATGTCAATATGTTTAGTCCTAGAATGTAAAACTGGATTGTTTGATATGGCAATGGCACTTGTATTATCACAAAATATAGGTACCTTGTCATAAAGAACATCATAGTCAGCCAGGTGACTTTTGATTCAAAGGACTTAAGCACAGCATCCAACAGCAACAACATACTCAACCTCAACTGATGACATAGCCATTGAGCTTTGCTTCTTTGCACTCCAACATACTAACTTTCCACCAAGTATTTAACAACCCCCTGAGGTACTTTTTCTATCTAGGTTGCATCCAGCATAGTCTGAGTCAGAGTATGCTTTAAGATCAAAGCCTGATCCTTTTGGATACCAGAGACCTAGATTTGGAGTTCCTTTGAGATACCTGAAAATTCTTTTTACAGCTACAAGGTGGGATTCCTTGGGGTTAGCTTGGTACCTAGCACAAAGACATGTGGAAAATTAGATATCAGGCCTGCTAGCTGTAAGATACACCAGTGACCCTATCATGCCTCTAAACAAAGTCTCATTAACAAAGACTCCTAATTCATTAGGGCCTAAATTGTTTAGGGGAAGCATAAGGCATTTCACTAAGGCACTGTAAGCTAGATCATACTTTTTGAATAAATCTTTAACATATTTTTCTTGACAAATAGAGATTCCTTTGAAATCTTGTTTTATTTGAAAGCCTAAAAAATAGGTTAGTTCACCCATCATACCCATTTCATACTTTTTGGTCATTAACTTAACAAATTGTTTACTGAGTTTAACACTGGTTGACCCTAAGATGATATCATCCACATATATCTGAACTATTATGACATCACTCTTAGTTTTATAAGTAAAAAGAGTGTTGTCAATGGTACCTCTGACAAACTTGTGTTGGAGGAGAAATTTAGAGAGTGTTTCATACCATGCTCTAGGAGCTTGTTTCAGACCATAAAGAGATTTATCAAGCTTGCACACATGGTTGGGAAATTTACTACTTTCAAACCCATGTGGTTATTAGGCATATACTTCTTTAGAGATCTTTCCATTTAGGAAAGCACTTTTCACATCCATTTGAAATATCACAAAAACCATGTAGGCAGCATAAGCAAGAAATATCCTGATGGCTTTAAGTCTTGCAACATGTGCAAAAGTTTCATCATAATTAATCCCTTTCTACTGATTGTATCCCTGAGCAACCAACCTTGCTTTGTTCTTTAAAACAACCCCATGCTCATCCATCTTATTCTTCCAGATCCATTTGGTTCCAATAATGGTTTTACCATGAGGTATAAGAACCAGAGTCCACACTTTATTTCTTTAAAGATTGAGTGCTCGTCTTGCATGGCAATAAGCCATCCTTTTTATTCTAGTAGCTTCAATTAGCTTCTTTGGATCAATCTAAGCGAAAAGTTAACATATAGACATTCATGTGCTGATGCAGTCTCAAAATCTTTGATTTTGCTTCTTGTAGTGACCCCAGCCTATAGTTCACCAAGGATGTTGACCAACTCTATGTGCTTTTCTCTAGACCATCTATCTTGTGGGATATGCGGATTACTGAACACTTCAGTTAATGGTGAAACATCTATTGTTGAGGGTTCATCTTCACTGATGGGCTCACTAATGAGGGAGACTTGGTCAACATCATCTCCAAGATCTTCTACTGATTCAAAGTCGTCATGTTTATTGAGAACATGATGATTATCAGCAACTATGAAATCAAGGGATTCATTTGATGTAAAGATGGGTTCAGAGGATGTGATAGGATCAGTTAAAGTGATAGGATCAGATGGTGTAATGGGATCAGGGATAGTGATGTTGTTTGTGGAAAGGGGATCATATGCAGGAACATAGGAAATAACTATCATTCCTAGAGCATTGAGACACAATGTTTCTTGGTATAATGAATTCATCATCAGGGAATGATCTGTTTTCTTTGAAGTTGATATCATCACCTTCTGTGGTTGATTTGGAAATAGCTTCATTATTTTCACTGAATGTAACATGATAGGTTTCTTCCGTCTCTTGTCTTATGATGTTGAACACCATGAATGCTTTGGCCACTGAAGAGTAACCAAGGAAGAATCCATCATCAACTTTAGCATCAAATTTTCCCAGGTGGTCCCTATGATTGTGAATGTGAACAGGACAGCCAAAAACATAGAAATAGCTGATGTCAGGAGATCTTCCTCTGAACACATCATATGCTATCTTTCCATGTCTTTTAACAATGATAGATCTATTTTGAGTGTAGCATGCAGTGTTTACAGCCTCTCCCCAAAAAATTTTAGGGAGATTTGCACTATTTAACATAGTCCTAGCTGCTTCAATAAGGGTTCTGTTTCTTCTTTCAGCTACACCATTTTGTTCTGGGGTACAAGGAGATGAGAAATTTTGAGAAATTCCTTTTTCATCATAGAATTCTTCCATCTTGTGGTTTCTGAACTATGTTTCATTATCACTTATGAGTTCTTTTACTCTTGCTTTATTGAGATTTTCTATCTTTTTGATAAAAGACATTATGCAATTAGCTGCATCACTCTTTTTCTTGAGGCAAAATACCCATGTGTACCTTGAGTACTCATCTACTATAACTAGGGTATATTTGTTGTGGCTGATGGTTTGGGGTTTAACAGGTCCAAACAAATTCATATGAAGGAGATGTAAGCACTTGCTGATGGAAAAAGATCTCTTGGTTTTGAATGAAGCTCTATGGTGCTTCCTTTTCTCACAGGCTAAGCAAGTTTTATCTTTTAAAAAAGTGAGAGATGGAAGGCTAGCTACAAGGTTTTGCCTTGAAAGTTTGTTGATGTTTTTAAAGTTAAGGTAGGATAATCTCTTATTCTAGAGCCAGTTGATACTGTTGGATGCTTTGGCAAAGAAACATGCATTGCTTTCATCATTGAAGGATGATATGTCAATAACATAGACATCTCTTCTTTTGGGAGCAATAAGTACAACTTCATTGTTTTGGTTGAATATGGTTCTATGTCGGTATAAACAGACTTTGAAATTGGCATCACATAACTGACTGATGCTAATCAAATTATGTTTCAGACCATTAACATATATCAAACTCTGGTGAAACTGATTCCATTGCGTTCATTGAGCCATAAACCTTTGTGTCACCTAAAGAGTTATCTCTAAATAACCCCTTAGGACCTGAATCCTTCTGATATTATGTGCAGATATTGTTTTTAACCTTGTGATTGCTAGAATAGCCACTATCTAGTTACCCATACATATCTCTTTGAGTAATCCTTCACAGACATTGAAATAAATTAGTTTTCTTTTGTTGAACCATTTTCAGTGGGTTCATTGGATCGCTGACTAGCAATCCGTTGTTTCCTTTTGGTTGGGACAGGTTTCTTAGTATAGTCAGCAGTTTCATGAGCAATGTTTCCACATATGTCACATCCAGACTAGTACTCACACTCATCAAAGTGATGGACATTGAAATCACAGTACATGCAGTCAATGAGAGGCTTTGGAATCATAAGTGCCTTTCTTGAGGAGGAACCTTGAGATGACTAAGCTTTCAGTATAGCTAGGGTTTTCCTAACAGCAGCTTGTTCAAGATGTTCTTTGGTTAAATGGTTAGTGGACCCACATGTAGATCACTTGGGTTTCATATAATAGTCCTCAAGGAGGTGATTTCTATACCTATAGTGTTTACAAGGTCCAAACCAGGTCTTTTGCTTGCCTTGTCTGATTTAGAACTTCCTGATTAAGAGACAGATGGAGAGGTATCTGAAGGTATCTTGATTGCTTTTAGGACCTTTACCTCTTCCATAAAAGTAAGAACCAGTTGGATAAGTTCAGTTTTTCTTGTAAGAGAATGTCCAGGGACAGAGGATGTCACAGGCTGAGCCTTTTTCTTAATAACCTTGACTGTTGACCTCTTGTCAAGGACTTTTTTAATCTCTTTAAATACAGTTGGGGTCAAGGTTAAGTTATCAAAAGAAATAACATTATTGGATGTATCACTGGGTTCAGCCCCTAAAAGTTTGGGAAGGGGAGACAGAGGTTCCTGATTGTCACACTCAGACTCAGAGTCAGAGATGAGTTCAAGAACAGTCTCAGATGGAGACTCAGTGGCCTTGGAAAACAATACTTCCTTTGAGGAATTAATGTCCTTTTTCTTTCCTCTTCCTCATAAGGCACGAACAATGTTACCAAGTACTTGCTCAGTGAGCAATTGGTCAAGTGTGACTCTGATGGAGGTCTATTTCTTAATGGCTTTCTTTAAGTTAGAGGTTTCATCTCTTTGAGATTCATTTTCTAGATTTAATCTGGTGATCTTATTTTGGAGAGAGCAGTTTAGGGCCTTGATGTTTTTAAGGTCAGTCAGTTCAGACTTACATAAGGACAACTCTTGATTAAGAGAGTTGAACTTGCTGAGCAAGTTTTTCATCTGGTCCTCCACATAATGGAGATCAACATAGGTATAGTCTAGGACATGTTTTCTTTCCTCGTCACTTCTTATTGAAAGAAGTCTCTGTACCTTTTTCATGGTGATTTCAACCCACTGACCCGATCTGGCATCACCCTTTCCAACAGCTGGCTCATCCTCATCGATGGCCATGAATGCCTTAACCTTAGTGACTCCTTCATCATCAAAGGACATTGATTCTTCATGCCATTCAAATGACTCAGCAACTAACCCTTTTTCACTCTTCCTTTTGGACATAACATCAATCTTCTTTGTCAGAACATCAATTTCAGACTTAAGTCCTTTGTATTTGACTTTGTAATCTTTTAAGTTTTTTTCAGTATTGTGATTGTGTTATGGAGTTGAGTTTGAGTGAAGTGTAGTAGCGGAGTTTTTTTTAACTCTTTCGGTATATGGATGAAACAATATACCCCTTCCTCCATATGAAACCTAGTTTTTTCTTCATCACCCTTTGCCATTCTTATTTGGCTGTATTCCTTCGGAAGTCTTAGGAAACACTTGTATGGGTATCCCATTAAAGATGCTAGCTCTTCACCTTCTTTCGGTAAGGGATACATGTCCTTGGAACATACTTTGTTAAGGCTAGAGTAATCTACTTGCACCTTCCAAGTTCCACTAGCTAGTTTAATTGGTATTGTGTTGGCGATCCATTCGGGATATTGAACCTTTCTAATTAGTCCTTCCTTTAGCCAATGGAATACTTTTTCTTTCAAAGCCAGTCTTCCTTCTGATGCCATGGGTCGTCTCTTATGAACCACAGGTTTGGCAAGGGGGTATATTTTTAGTTGACACTCCATGACGAATCGTAGAACAGTGGTTCTTTCTAATCCGGTCCATGTGAATACCTCCCTATTTTCTCGTAGAACATTTGCCAATAACTGCTTGCAGTTGGTTGTCAAAGTGGTTCCCATCATCACATACTGGTCCCGATGTTCATGGCTGATAGTGAATGCTTCTTTTGCATTCTCTCGGCCCCATGTTTTTTCAAGTGACATCGGATCTGAAGTAGGCCCTATTCTAGAGTTACTTTTTGTTCTTAGGATTACTTGTTCCCTTATCCTGGACATTTGTTATTCACGTTGACACCACTGTACCTCCTTCCATAATCCTTGTACCCTTTCCAGGTGTTTGCATTCTTGTAGGGCCTCTCTACTGGTTTCCATTGTTACGACTCCTTGGTTAGTGGGGAATTTGATCATAGAGTGGATGGTAGAACCCACTGCTCCGAGGCTTCTTATTCCGGTCCTTCCAATTATGATGTTGTACGGCGAACGACATTTTAATATTGCAAACTCTATTAGCATCGTCTTGCTTCTTCCTTCCTTTCCCCAAAGTTACTCGGAGATCTATTACTCCTAAGGGATGATATGTTTCCCCTGAAAAACCTGTCATTAGAATCCTGCATCTTTTGAGTCTTGACCGGATGTTGACACCTAGGTTTCTGAAGCAGTGTTCATACATGATTTCTGATGAACTTCCTCTGTCAACAAGGATCCCTCGAACTTGATTTCCTTCTATTATTCATTCTAATATGATGGATTCGTTCGTTAATTGACTCCGGGGGATTGCTGGGAAGGTGAATTCGTTCATCACACCGGACCTTCTTTCCTCAAAAGATCTATTGCGGTTTCCTTCCTGCCTTATCATGTTTATGACCTTCACACCGTTCCTTCCTGGGTTCCCATTCACCTGGTTGTTTCGGAGGATGTCCTTCACTATATGAGCCAATTTCCCTAAGGCCACGGCTTCCTCTATTTGCTTCTTTAACTGATAATAGTTGTTAGTGTTGTGACCTTTGTCCCTATGGTAGTCACAGAACTTAGGGATGAGCAAAAGAACCAGAGAACCAGACCGGAACCAAGAACCGAACCAGAACCGATAAGAACCAAATCGGAACCATCACCATAGGTTCCAATTCCGGATCTTGAGTTTGAGATTTTTTGGTTCTTGGTTCGGTTCGGTTTCACCGGTTCTCGGTTCCGGAACCGGATACCCAATTATTCTAAAATTATGAATTTTTTCCATACTTAAATAGTTAAATTATACGTTCCGATTCCATAAAAAAAACTCCAGTAGCCTACTTTAAAAAAACACAGCCAAACACCTTAAACCTTAACCTTTAATCCATTAAAATTATTATCAAACCAATGGAGGTAAGTTTTATATTTGATTTTTATTTGCATTCTTGTTTCACGACCTTAAACATGTCTTTGTCAAAATGCTTTTCAAGCTCTCTGGAGACATGTTTGTGCGTATGTGTGTATTCTACAAGAAAGTTAAATGTCTGACTCTTTGTATAATGAATTGAATTATTGTTATGTTTCTAGATGCAAATTAATTGGGATGATGTTGAAGAACTTATTAAAGACGACGAGATTATAAAAAAATGAACGAACAATTAGAGAAACTAACCAGAAGAGATAAAGAGAAACAAACAGTGGAAATATAAACGTTTCTAGTTTTTTTGTCTGATAAAATTTGAAGTTATTTTATTTTGTTTTTCAGATTGTTATGCAATTATTGAACATGTGAACCTATAGAATGATTGTTTATTTTAACTTATGCATTAGCTGTTAATTGCAATTGCTTTTAGCATAAATGGTTGCAAATGCTTAAAAAATACATTTTTTGCTTTTTATTAGCTTAATTCATTGGCATGAGGTTTTTTTTTCTAGAATATCGGTTCCTATCCGGTTAGACCCAAAGAACCGGAATCGGAACTGGAACCAATAAAATCTATTTGGTTCGGTTCTCGGTTCTTACTTTTCTCAAAATTTTGATTCTCGGATCCATCGGTTCCGGTTCCAGTTCCACTGGTTCTAGACCCATACTCATCCCTAACAGAACTTATTCAAGTTTTGATTTTCGGGAGTTCTGATCAAAGGCGGTGGTTCTGGGAAGCTTACGCTTTCCATGGCGAGGATTTCTTTCAGAGTCTTGGTAAGCGGGGTGAAAGTGTCTTTTCTGGGATAAGGAGTGTACACCCCCATATTCCTTCGTGCTTCCCTTTGGCCGCCCCTATTTCTGGCTCTTTCAGGTCCTCCGGTCCATGTCGGACGAACGTATCCTTTGTCCCCTTACATATAATACTAACACAATGACATGTCTTTTAGAATCTCATTGCTGAACGTGTTATCAACAACCCCGAAGCAAGTATGCGGAATACTGAACTCGTAAATTGAATCGACATAACTTGTGCATGCCCGAAACAAGACTAAAGAAGAAAACACAATGTTTACGTTTAATGATTAGCGAACCCACAGCATAAAACCCAAGACTAATGGACCCTACACCCGTAATCGGGCTTGGGTCATACTAATTTTATCATCTAATAGTATTGGGCTAAAAACCATGCCATAGTACGCTATGATACTTGCCTTCCAAGGCAAGTAATATCCTCTTAATTTGACTGCATCTTAAGCTAAACACTTAACCCCCTTAAATAAATCACATTAAAGTACGTAAAACCATCTTTTATATACATATGCATATGATGTCGAGGCCCTTACCCTACAACCTATAGTGATTGCATCAAGAAGCGAAGAGAACAACAACTTAAATTAATGTTACACTTTTATCTTACGTACTTTGAAACACATTAACTCTAGTCGACGATGTGATTCTTAACTCCTTACTGCAGAGATTATAGTATCAAACACCAAAAAGTTTCACTTTTTTTCTTTGAGTAACGATGATTGTATGACTTTTTCGTCAAAACTACTAAAATTGAAACGACCAATACACAAATCCTATAATATAAACTCCAATTTTCAGGTGATTATATCTATACTTGGGTTTAATTGATAAAAAAGCCTAACTAGAAAAACATATGATAAAGATTACAACAAAAACATAAACAACATACCCAGTATTGTCTGACGAGGTATGAGGGAGGTGCTAATATAAGAGATCTACCCTTCACCAGGAATAAAAAACCGGTGTTGAGGTAAATTTACGTGGGCTGCTTGAGCTTGATAAAAGTGACCTCAGCGGTAATAAAGATCAAGTTTAGCTTGGTTACTACTGGAGCATTAGTCTTCTCTCCTAGCTGAAAATAAGAAAGAACATCGTTAGTCGCTGGGGTGTGAGTCGGGGACCAACTCCGGCGTGAGAGTAAGTATAATGATTGTGAGATAAATACGGAGAATGTAAAGTATGGCCCGGAAAGGTGTTGTGTGTTTCGTCTTGGGGAAATAAGCCCTCCCTTTATACTATTTGGATTTCCACAAGACATAATTGAGGGGTTCTCCCTTGGTACGATCTGCCAGCTACGTGTCATTCCAAGGATAGTGGTCCTTAACAAGGACGGTACCTTTGTTGGATTGTCCTTAGGCACCGCTGCACTAGGACAAAGCTAATAACGTCGGACCTGACATGTCCTTCGACACACCAGCTTCTCCGGAATTTTGGTGATGACTCTGGACCTGACTTGGCCTTCAACAATTCAGATTCTAGAGTGTTTGTTCTAGTTTAGCCTGTGTTAGATGGCAGACGCATCTAAGCTAGATTTATCTTTGATGGTCTGGGAGACTTACCTCTTATTGTCCCCCAGTTAGTATCTGCCAAGCTAGGATTGTTCAGTGCTAGACTAAATGGTGCTTTGCGTCTTTAAAGTTAGCTTTGCCGACGTGGCTTGCGTTTTGGCACAACACTTTTTTGCAACGTGTCACATGATAATTTTCCAACTGTCGTGTCTTTTCCTTCTTTTTCTATAAATAGCAGTCTCCTTTTTTACTTTTCACTTTACCCCTGCTTTAGTAAAAACACACATCATTTCCGAAGCTATCGTTTTGTTTTCTGCCGCTGCTTACCTTGCTCCAGATTCTTTACTTTCCTAGGTATCTTTTTCTTCCCCTCTTACTTTTTCAATTATGGCTAAAAAAGATATGGATCTATATCATTCTCGACTCACCCCAGATAACCTCATAAAATACAAAATTCCCTCTGATCTCCACCCTTGGCTACCCTTAGAAGAATTTGTGATGTCCGAGCTTCCGGATGATGCCATTGGTATTTATCATTAGATCTCTGATTTTTCTGGTGTTCGAATTCCTTTTTCTTCGTTCCTCCTGGCCCTTATCAAACATTACAGGGTCCACTTCTCTCAGTTGGGTCCTTTGGGTTTTAATAAGGTTATTACCTTTGAGGTGATGTGCCGGTCCTTGCAGATAGAGCCAACGGTGACCTTATTTAGGGTTTTCTAGACTTTGTGCAAACAAGGTGATTGGTTTTCATTTGCCAAGCGCCGTGCCCCTTCTCCGGTCTGTATTGATGATAACCGTTCTTGTATGAAGCATTGGAAGAGTGGCTTCTTTTTAATTGATCGACGGGCTATTCCGGATGCTATGGTTTGGAGACATCCGAACGCATCTATTAATGATCCAAGGTCAGCTACTGGTTCTTTTAACATGGCTGATATGTGCTGTCTGAGCGCTCATGTTATAAAGTTGAGGGATATTTCTAAGGGTGTATTGGTTTTGTCTGGGTTGAGTCAATTTTGGAAGAACCGTTTCTGTGATCCGATGCTTCAGGGTGCCGATGGAAATGGTATGGGGGTAGGTTGTAACTATTTTGTGTTATGTCCTTGGCTTCTTTTGCTTGCATTTATTGTTGTTTTTCTTTTTGCAGTTATGGGTATTCATGATTTTCTCTGCCTTCCTGAGTGGACCGGTGTTGAGGTCTTGGAGGAGCCTATTTGGATGTTAGGCCAACCCTTTAAAGGCCTCCCTTTTACTGCATTCCTTCTGCTGCGGCCGATGCTGTTATCCCGAACCCTACTCAAGAGGATCTTGCCGCTGGTACCCCTAGTTCCAAGATTCTTGCTAAGCCGAAGCTTCTCAGAAGCGAAAGGTCTCTACTTCTGGTGCCGCTTCAAGCCATGTTGGCTAAGGTACTAGGTCTTGCTTGGCTCAATAGTCGGTGGTACTACTCGGCCTAGGTGTTTGCAGGTGTGATGATGAAGTAATGATGATGATGCGTGCGTGGAGATTACATTGGATAACTCCTCTTTCGTTTGCGGAGTGATCCTGCCTAGGGAACTAGGGTGGGAGCTTTGTTTCTCCTAACTACTAAAGGCTTACCACGGGTAAGGTGTTTTTGATTTCTAAGTTTTTTCTTCCTTGTCTTATTATGTTTTTATTTTAGAGACTCTTAGGGTAAGGGCATTATGGTTGATGATGCTGCTGCACCTTCTGGTGGTGTAAGCCGACAGAGACCATCCTCCAGACCTGCTCCCTCATTTAGGGATGTTTCCAGTGATGCTATTCATACAGACTCTCCCCTTTTCGCTGTCCTTATTATGCTATTATCCTGAGGTTGGTGTGTAGGAATTTGTGTGTTTATCGAGAGGAGGGGGCTGCTCCCTCCGACCTCCTTTCGACTGTTCTAACGATGGATGGTTTTTAAGGATCTTGTGTTTGGAGAGTTTTGTTGATCAGTTTCCCACACCAGGAGAGATGGTTTGAGTTGAGGGTTTGTCCGATGATCAATTAACTACAAAGATGAGTGTGTTGCACTGTATGATGATGTCGCATGGTGGCGAGCTTCTTGCTCGCTATCGTGGGCTGAATCAATCTCATCATGAGTATGTGTTATCACATATTCCAGGATAACGGGGTTTATGAGGAGAAGGGTTGCTGGCTGAACTGGGCTGGAAATCTTCAAGGGTCTACTTGGAAGAAGCAGGTTTTGGAACTTATGATAAGCTTGCTACCTCCGATGCTTCTTTTTCTAAGTCCAAGGCCAAGGGAAAGGAGAGGAAGAAGAAAATTAAGTCCTTAGTAAAAGTCTGGATAATTTGCATTCTGAGGAGGCTCGTCTTTCCGCCACTCTTAATCAAGCTACTATTCTTGAAGCTGAGACAGGTGAGGGAGATTTTGAATAGGTTGTTGAGGCTATTCCTTCTAGTAATTTATACTTCCTTCTACTCTAGCCGGCCTTCATTCCAAGGGTATTAAGCAATATGTGAAACTGAGGATACTTGATGTTCTGCATAGAGGAGTAAAGTTAGAGTAGACAATGTGAACTGTGGCTTGCGGATGCTAAGCTGTCATGGCCGTTGTCGCGGGCTTGTTCCCCCCCCCCAGTAATGCAATACTCGGATAAGGATGTGTTTGTTGATGGGCTCTAAAAACATGCGCCCCCCCCCCCCATCCCCCTCTTCATAAAAAATTCTCCTGTGCTAATTCGCTGACTGGGCGCGCAGGAAAGGCTTGCCGAAGCTTCCCCCTTCGTTGCTCAATTGACTATGCTTTTTTTAACAAGACCCACCCGATTTTGCTGTATGCTCCTGAACTCTATCGGTATCCTTCAGCTTGAAACCTGTGAAATTAGTTTGTTCGGCCAATGTGCCATTACAACGGGATACTTCGTGTTTCTCCTCCTATTGCAAGGAAGTCGGACCATGAACTGATTTAAATCCTTGGAATTGTCTGCCAATGTTGTCTCTGCCTCCTTTGCCATTGCTTTGGAGCAGAATGAGGAGCAGGCGAGTGTTGCGGTTGATGGGTCGGATCTATAGATGACTGATGGTGCTGCCCATTTTAAGTTCGGATGTGTTTTGTGCAGGGGTACTTCTCAGTTTTGGATGGTTGTTGTTGATTTTGTGTTTTATTTATACGTGACTGTGGTTGGGTCGGGAGAGTGTTTTTACTCGGCCTTACGATGTTGTTATGGCGCTTTTGTTGGTTGAGAAAGGTGATGGTTCTGTCCTTCTTTACCATGAAGGAGGTGTATGTTCCACCTTTCGAGGTTTAGGTTTCTAGCTTTTTCCTTTTTCTTTCCTTTCTTTTTTTGTTTTTAAGTCCATTTTCTGTTAGGGCAAGGGCGTGTGGTATGCCGGAGAACACTTGTTGCTCCGAGCTTGGGGCAAACTGACTGTAGATGTGTTGTTGTCCATCCAGTGGATCCTGAGTCATGTCACCGGCCATATAGCCGAATGGCTCCCCTGGACTGTAGTATAGCTGGTCAAGCCTCGTAGGTTCAATGGCGCTAAATCTTGCTTTTCGAAAGGCAGAATCATTACTATATGCCGACCCTTGAAACTTGCATGGTTACTAGTTCGTTACGTCTTTAGACCACACCCCCCCCATCCCCCCCCACTAAACCCCCCCCCCCCCCCCCCCCCACAAACGACTATGTTTTACATTTCCTTCTCGTGCCCCCCCATGCTGTAACCACACCCGACTACGTTCGGATAATTGTTTTCCGCCTTTCATTCCGGTTGTAATAGGACTTTGTTAATCCCCCCTCCCCCCCACATCCACCCCCATTGGTACGTTGGGCCTCTGTTTTTAGTAGAGAGTTGTGATGTTTGTAATGGTCTGATCTCAACGTTCGTATCTAGCACTTTAGCATTGGTTTATGCCCCAAAACGCCTTATGTTTGCTCCTGCTATATGTTTTTTGTATGATCTGGACGATCACATCCGGATCACCCCATATACCGAAGCAAATGTTTATTAGCTATGTTCGTACACATTACAAGTTGCTTATGTTTCCTTCCTCCCTTGTTGTTATATGTACTATCCATGACGTTGTTGTTCATCCGGAGTTATTTTCCCTAGAAGGAGGGGATCACTGTGTCTCCTCCTTCGGCCTTATGCTAAAGTAAATGTTTTTTAACTGTGCCTTCCTATTGGTTTATGTGTTTATGGGGTAAGTCTGTTCTTTTACTAATATCCAGAGGTAGCGAGCCATCCTGAGCTTACCATGCTTCGTGTTTGCATCATTGTTACTTATCCAACATATTTTGACTTTATCATGCTAAGGTAATAATCAAATACTTAAATATAAAGTTGAGGGCTTAGGTTGATGCTAACACTTTGGAAAAGGTAAGCGGATGGGAGATACATAGTGATTAGAAATATTGCTTTACGTTTACAAGTCCATTCAGTACTCCCCTGCTTCGTGGTTGCAGTTTGGTTTTGCCCCTAGTGCCTTGCTTGTCGCTTTGCCTTTCTTGTTGTTGCTTGTCTCTTCTACCGATGGTTTTGTTTTGATACCTTACGATATTCTGGTTGAGGAATTCTTGCTTTATTGTTTGCCCGCCCTGTAAACACTTCTGCTTTTAGGGTTTAAGATTTGGGAGATGTGTGATTCCAATACCCCCCCTTGATGGAATGGGTAAGTTTGCATCCATTAATTTCCTCTTTGTACTTTTTATTGTTTGTTGTCGGTTATGATTTCCTTTTACCGGAGGCAAACCATGTTAATGAATTCAATGAAGGACATGTAAGTCTTCATACCTTGATTTGCAGAGGAGCTAGTCTGGCCATAGTGCTTCAATGCCATTAGTGCTTCCAATCCATCGGCATGGAATGGATTGGATTCTGGTTCATACCTTTGGACATAATGGATGCTTAATCTTCAATCGGATAGGCATTATTGAATTCCGCTTTTCTTTGGGATCAGACCTGGAATAATTTCCTACATACGAACCTTCTTCAATCGTTTCTCTACCTAAATACAACCTACAGGCACTTGTTGCTGGGGTTACATTTTCTTGAAGTCCCTTACTTAGGTCGAATACCCCCCCTTCGTTTGCATCTGGTTTCTCCTCTACTTGCTCTTCTTGGCCAAAGAACTTCTTCCTGCGGTGCCTTCAGCCTCTTTCTATTGGAGTACGTAGATGTCATTTGTAGGTTCTCGGTAAGCCTATTTTCCTAATCGTCCTTCTCTTCCAGCAAGCTTTAGTGTTTCTTTTATTGGTCCATCGGTTACTACTTTAACCTTATGCTTTCTAAAGACTGCTCTCAAGGATCTTGCTGTGTGAATTAGTGCTTGCACCCTTTTTTCTGTTGGGGTATAGCATATTTCCATTCCTTGCAGCGGTCGGCTTACATAGGAAACAGGCATCTGGATTCCTTCCCTTTCTACCTGTAGCACAAAACTTATTGTCTCATTTCTTTGACGTAGACATAGCATTAGATCTTCTCCTTATTTTGGGATGGCCAATGGTTGTAACTTGCTTAGTTTCCTTTTGATCCTTCGGAGAGCTTCTTTAGTCTCATTGTAGCCAACAGTTTATTTTCGTTGTCTCCATCCTCGTTCAGGCCTCACGTTTGGGGTGCTTTAGCTCCGCAAGCTTCGGGATGAACTTGCTAATGGCTGTTAGTTTCAGGAATAAGCTTTGTATTTTGTTTGGACTTTTTAGGGTGGGGCTTAGGATGATTGCCTGTATTCTTCTTGGATCTGCCCTCAGTCTTTTTCTGTTACCATATGGTCGAGAAACCTTCCTTCCTTCACTCCGAATGAGGACATGGTCAGATCGATTTGAATGTTTCTCTTTTCAACTTTCTTACTGTTTATTTGAAATCTTTAACCAGACTCAGCTCACTTTTGCTTTTTTTTCTATTTATTCAAGTATGTTTCCATGTTCTGTCCTCTTTAATCGGCTATAGACCTTTTCAATCATCCTTGAGGTTAGCAACGGAGTATTTTTAACTCTTTCGGGGATATGGGTGGAAACAAATATACCCCTTCTCCGTATGAATCTAGTTTTGTATTCTCAACCCTCTGCCATTCTTATTTGGCTGTATTCCTTCAGAAGTCTTTGGAAACACTTATACGGGTATCCTATTAAAGATGCTAGCTCTTCACCTTCTTCTGGTAAGGGATACATGTCCTTGGAACAGACTTTGTTAAGGCTAGAGTAATCTACTTGCCAACTTCAGTTGCCCTAGCTAGTTTATTGGTTTGCTGTTGGCGATCCATTCGGGATATTGAACCTTTCTTATTAGTCCTTCCTTTAGCCAATGGAATACTTTTTCTTTCAACGCCAGTCTTCTTTCTGATGACACGGGGTCGTTTCTCTTTGAAACAACAGGTTTGGCGAAGGGGGTATATCTTTAGTTTTGACACTCTATGGACGTTTCGTGGAACAGTGGTTCTTTCTGATCGGTCCATGTGAATACCTCCTATTTTCTAGTAGAACATCCGCCAATAACTGCTTGCAGTTGGTTGTCAAAGTGGTTCCCATCGTCACATAATGGTCCGGATGTTCATGGCTGATGGTGAATGCTTCTTTTGCATTCTCTCGGCCCCATGTTTTTTCAAGTGACATCGGATCTGAAGTAGGCCCTATTCCAGAGTTACTTTTTGTTCTTAGGATTACTTGTTCCCTTATCCTGGACATTTGTTCTTCGCGTTGACGCCACTGTACCTCCTTCCATAATCCTTGTACCCTTTCCAGGTGTTTGCATTCTTGTAGAGCCTCTCTACTGGTTTCCATTGTTACGACTCCTTGGTTAGTGGGGAATTTGATCATAGAGTGGATGGTAGAACCCACTGCTCCGAGGCTTCTCATTCCGGTCCTTCCTATTATGATGTTGTACGGCGAACGACATTTTATTATTGCAAACTCCATTAGCACCGTCTTGCTTCTTCCTTCCTTTCCCAAAGTTACTCGAAGATCTATTACTCCTAAGGGATGATATGTTTCCCCTGAAAAACCTATCATCGGAATCCTGCATCTTCTGAGTCTTGACCGGATGTTGACACCGAGGTTTCTGAAGCAGTGTTCATACATGATTTCTGATGAACTTCCTCCGTCAACAAGGATCCTTCGGACTTGATTTCCTTCTATTATTCCTTCTAATATGATGGGTTCGTCCGTTAATTGACTCCGGGGGATTGCTGGGAAGGTGAGTTCGTTCATCACACCGGACCTTCTTTCCTCAAAAGATCTCTTGCGGTTTCCTTCCTGCCTTATCATGTTTATGACCTTCACACCGTTCCTTCCTGGGTTCCCATTCACCTGGTTGTTTCGGCGGATTTCCTTCACTATATGAGCCAATTTCCCCAAGGCCATGGATTCCTCTATTTGCTTCTTTAACTGATAACAGTCGTTAGTGTTGTGACCTCTGTCCCCATGGTAGTCACAGAACTTATTCAAGTTTTGATTTTCGAGAGTTCTGATCAAAGGCGGTGGTTCTAGGAAGCTTACGCTTTCCATGGCGGGGATTTCTTTCAGAGTCTTGGTAAGCGGGGTGAAAGTATCTTTTCTTAGATAAGGAGTGTACACCCATTATTCTTTGTGCTTTTTTTTTTTTCTTATTCCCCTTGGGCCGCCCCTATTTCTGGCTCTTTCAGGTCCTCCGGTCCATGTCGGACGAACGTATCCTTTGTCCCTTTGAGAAGGACGAACCATTTATGCTGGCCCAGCAGCCACTTCTCCCCTAATGAAGGCTCGGACCCTTTCAAACATTTCGTCCACCGTTTTGGGTATTTTGTCGTTGAGCTTCTACATTTTGTTTTTTTTTGTCTTTTTTTTTTATTTTTTTTTTCCAATTTCATTGTCAAGTTCCGGAAATGGACCATGACCATGCATAAAAGACGGAGATACGCAGGATCGGAGGGACTCCCTTTATGTGAGAACTTTCAGACTTGAACCGGTCCATGAAAGCTTGTAAGCCCTCATTCTGCCTCCTCTTGATGCCGTGTATTTCTGTGGGGTCTTTAACATATCTTTTTTGTTGTGAAAATTCTTCCAAGAACTTCTGACTTAACTCTTCGAAACTGTCTACACTCTTAGGGTCCAGGTCGTCGAACCAGTTTCGTGCCGCTC
>BQNB010027000.1:0-58032 GCA_026074375.1 Tanacetum coccineum
TTTAACTTAGCATCAACTTGGATCTCATTCAAAGGCACTTTTAGTGTTGGATCAGCCAAACACTTCTTAAGGTTCGACACGTAGAACGTGTCATGAACACCATTAAACTCCTCAGGCAAATCTAACCGATAGGCCACAGGGCCTACTTTCTCAATAATCTCAAACGGTCCAACAAACCTAGGTGCTAACTGTCCCTTCTTCTCAAAGTGTACCACACATTTCCAAGGCGAAACTTTGAGCAAGACATAGTCACCTACACTAAACTCTAGAGGCTTCCTCCTTTTATCAGCATAACTTTTCTGACGATCACGCGCAGCCTTAAGTCTATCCTTAATCTAGAGATCTTCTCAGTAGTCTCTTGCACTAACTCGGGTCCTATTGTAACACCCCCAAATTGGGTCGCAGCGAAAATAAGGGTCCGGGACGTGTTACTTCTCAGATCAACAACACAAGATAATATAAGAACGACCAAAAAGTCGTTTAAAACTGATACATTGGATTTAATAAAGTATGTGTTACAAAAGCTCAATGCTTTACTTGTTTACTTGTTATTATTACAAAGATTTCCAGCCCATATACGCTCACTCTGACCATCGGTCTGAGGGTGATAAGCCATACTTAGTCAATCGGTCCATAATGACCCAGATTGTGTCATGCCCACTACTAGTCCTAGGCAACTTAGTCACAAAATCCATAGCTATCCCTTCTTATTTCCATATGGGAATCTCAGGTTGCTAGAGCAGGCCAGATGGCCTTTGATTCTCAGCCTTAACCTTCAAACAAGTTAAACACTTACTAACATACTCGGTCTAATATCTTTTTCAATTCCAGGCCACTAATACCCATCTTTCAATATAATAACATCTTATTAGCTCCTGTGGTACATAGTACTTCGACTTGAGGCTTCAATCCATTATCAGGTGTTCCACCACACCCTTCCAAAGGTACCCCAATATTTCGATCCAGGTAGTAAAAGTTTCATCACTTCTCTGTTCTATCATCTCATCTAAACCTTTCTGCAATACTGCAAACTCATCCACAGCCTCCTTCTGAGCCGCCAGTATCCTATCTTTGATACTCGACTGAAGGATCATATTCATAGCTCTAACTCTCTTAGGCTTTACTCTTTCCTTCCTACTTAGGGCATTAGCCACCACATTCGCCTTACCAGGATGGTAGCAAATTTCACAGTCATAATCACTAAACAACTCTATCCAGCGACGCTGTCGCATATTCAACTCTTTCTGACTAAAGATATGCTGAAGACTCTTATGGTCCGTATAGATGACACTCTTTGTCCCATACAGATAATGTCTCCATATCTTAAGTGCAAACACAACCGCACCCAACTCTAAATCATGGGTAATATAATTCTTCTCATGAATTTTCAACTACCTAGACGCATAGGCTATCACTTTACCTCTTTCCATTAACACACAGCCTAGTCCTATCCCGGACGCATCATAATATACTAAAAAGTCTTCCGGTCCATCGGGGAGAGCTAGAACAGGCGCATTACACAACTTATCCTTCAAGGTCTGAAATGTCAATTCCTGTTCCTCACCCCAATCGAAAGTCTTACTCTTCTGAGTCAAGATAGTAAGAGACTTAGCTATCTTATTTAGCTGAGACGTATTGGACGTCGAGAAGATGCCTACTGTGGAGAGATACGCCATGCCAATCCTAAAACAAACGAACCTCATCAGAGTGTCTAGGGGTGGGGGGGGGGGGGGGGGGTGGGGGGGGGTGGTGGGCTTTTCTAGTTCTTAACATATAATCTTACTAGGTCCAACATGAATGGCGCGATTACGGCTAGGGTTTATATCGACTCATTCCGGAAAGAAAGCTACACTACTCGTATGAATAACCGAGGAATCCACACAGGATGCGGAAAACATTAGCATATAGTTTCTGCCTTTTGTGGGAGGCGAGGGATTCCTATAGCGTAACGCGATAGAACTTGCGAACATTCTCCCACTATAGGACGGATTATGAGTGGAATTAAGTGATGATCGTCTATAACACATCACAAACATATCAAGAATATGCCTAAAAACTCCTATTCATCAAATCCATAAAATATTGCTGTGCATTAGGCCAGAGCCGAAAGGGCATAACAGTAACCTCGCAATTATGCCATACTGAGGTTCAAAAGCGGCGGAGTCTTTGGTATTGGTATCAGTCCTCCAACACTATTAGCTGATGGTATCCAGACCTAACATCTATCTTCAAGAAAAACTGCGACCCTTGCAGTTGATCAAATAGATCATCATTTCTAGGAAGTGGATAACAATTCTTAATAGTCAACTTGTTCAATTCTCTATAATCAATGCACATCCTAAAAGAACCATCCTTTTTCTTAACAAACAATATCGGCACTCCCCAAGGCGACGAACTTGGTCGAATAGAAATCCTTATGGGGCTTGGAGTTCCGTATGAGTAGTCCAAACACCACCTGTGATTACGAGAATTGCCAGTAAGCTATAGGGAGACTTTTGCGTGAGCCGGCGGTGAGTGCGTGTCCATGTAGGTTAACTCGATCCAAAACTCAATATCCCGAAATAAGTCGTAAATTCCAGAAATATCCTCCAGAATACGGTGCAGGAAAATGTCTAACCACAAAAATCTCTTCTTGTTTCTTATCACTAGCCTTAGCACTCATCAACAATCTTGCTTTCTCTTCCGGTCTCTCTCCTACTACTCTAAGCACCTTGCCATCCAGTAGTGGTATCCTCACTACCTTCTCATGGCAAATTATTTCAGCCTTATAATTAGACAACCAGTCCATACCTATAATCATATCAAAACTTCCATGCCCAAAAGGTATCAAATCGATGTCAAAGACATGACCCTCGATTTCTAGTTTACAACCCTTAATAACCTTATCAATCTCTACTAGCTGCCCGCTAGCTATCTCAATCTCATATCTGAAACCTAAGTCGTTGGGCTCTAAGACTAACAGAGGTATAAGGAAAGTAGTATAAGGCGAAACTAAGTCGGCACTAGAGTCAAAATAAGGGTGATGTGTGTTAGACAGAAATGATCGGTGATTAGAGAGTAACTCTTTGTGCGGTTTACCCATCACAATGTTTTGGGGCAGGATCCTGGCGAGGCGTGGGGGTCGCTCAGTGTGCGTGCTTGCGGCAATCTGGAGAGATTGCCCGATGCGCCTCGAGACCGATTAGAGCCTGGTGGTATCTACGGACCTTGTGGCTCGCCTGCCGGTTATTAGCGTCAGGGTGGAGACTTGATTGGGAGCTATTTCCTTCCGTTTCGTAGTTCTGCTATTTTAATCGTAGGCAGGAGTGCTGTCCTGGGACATGGTGTGGAGGGAGACAACCACACTCATACATGCTCTAACAGTTGGTTGTGGTGCTCGGTCATTGTGACCATGGGAGTTTCTCGTCATCTAGGGTATGGCGTACGCACCACATACAGCACGATTGTGCCATATTTGTCACGTATGCGTTAGTCGGGCTCTGGGGGTGTGTGTACAGATGTGGGGGATGGGAGGCTGACAGGTAGTTCTGTACAGTTACTGGATTGTGCAGGGGAGGTGGCGAGCTAGAGGGTCCCTCCTGTGCGAAGTTTAGGGAGTTA
The DNA here is from genome assembly GCA_026074375.1 of Tanacetum coccineum. Classification (NCBI taxonomy): domain Eukaryota; kingdom Viridiplantae; phylum Streptophyta; class Magnoliopsida; order Asterales; family Asteraceae; genus Tanacetum; species Tanacetum coccineum. Next base: position 3,601 of record BQNB010027000.1, read on the forward strand.
TAGTTTGATGTGTAGACACTCATGGTCTTTAGAACGAGGAACTAGTCGATTCGGCTGAGTATAATGTCTCTTGAGCGTTCCTAGCGTATTGAGGATGAGGATTGTTACTCGGTGTGTCATTATTTATAGCGGGTAAAGAGTGGCAAATATTAGTCACCAGACACACTTAGTGGCCTATAGGCGTGAGTGCTATTGTTCTCTATTCCGCTACGGGCCTATGTATCTGTGAGGAACTCTTTTTATGTCTCGTCTGTAGTGTTCCGCTGACTCTGGTTTCTGCTCTTATGTCTGGCTGAAGCTTGTCTTAATTATGGATGGTCTCGGGACTTTTCACTCGTCAGGACGAGCCAGCGTCTTCCTGTGATTATTGAGTGAGCAGGTCCAGTGAAAGGAGCTGGTGTTCGAGCTAAAGTGCCTGGAGGGTTATCGTGCTAGTAGTCTTGGTTAGTGTATGTCGTCGCTCATTGTCGGTCTGCCGGGAGCCTCGGTCCCACGGATTTGTAGAGGGTGCAAGGCCGGGAAATACACATACGGCTTCAGATCGAGTCGAGACGGTCCAGGGAGTTACCAAATGAAAACTAACCTCGCGCAACGGTCATGAAAGCGCGAGATCAGGGGGAGCGATACGCATCATGGGCCCGCGGATTCCACAACTCATATTCCAACTGAGGTTGTGTATCTCATGACTAAGACAAAACTCTTGTAACATCATAAACAGTAAAGTTCGTTCCATGACATGACTAACACAACCTCTCAGCTTACGTGTGTGGCTGATCTAAGATTTCCTCCCTCGTAAAGGCCGTTTTGAGCCGAGAGTGATAATGAGGACCACAGTGTATGTGTCGGACTTTTTGTCATGGTACTACAGACCACTCATATCCTGTTGGGAGAGGAGTCAAGCATTTTCGTCGTACATCTATACCAACGAGATACATGTAAGCGAGTGGATCAGGAGCACCTCTGACTCGTCTGACCATACTGATGTCTTTTCTCCGGTTTATCTATGTTACTGCTGGGAGCGTACAGAGGAAGACACGTGCCTACTAGATTAGTGAAAGTCCAGTAGTTTCTACTACGCTAGGGTTGTGGCCATAGTTACAGAGAAGCACTGCGAGGATCACCACGAACATTCGGCGTGAACTCTGGATCGTCGAGTCTAAACCGACTACAGGAGGCCCGATACCATGAGTTAAGGTGCCGAACGGATGATCTACGTTCGGTACTAACAGACACTCGTATGTCCTTCAAGCGCAGCGCAGAGCGGACACATATGATTGGGATTAGACTCTTTTACTTCATGGATGATCAGCAGAGAGTCCACGTTCAATAGATGACTAGTGTGTAGTGGGCTTATGGTACTTCGTTCGATTGTTATGTACTCTGGTATGAGTCAACTCACCCTCATCTGGAGCTTCAACATCATAATCAATACAAGATGAATAGTTGAACGTATGAGTAACCTTACCGAGTTAAACGAATGATACTCAAAGACGAACGCGTATCTACCGTATATGAATTACAAGTTGATTTCTATTGAATGCATCACTTTGCTATACCTTCTTGCTGTTCTTGGCTTCTGAAAATCGACTTCTGGTAATAGGGTTTCAAAAATATGGTTAAGCACACCCAAAATCCGAGTTTGGGTCTTCTATTTATAAGCTGTTGGAATAGGGTCAATACGCCGTATCGGGCTCCTCTAATACGGCGTATTAGGAGATTCCTTGGAGTAGGGACCACGTTTGATATCTTCTATTGCTTCCATAATATCCTTCTATAGTATCTTGGATACGGCGTATAAGGTTCTTTTGAATACGGTGTATTGATCTTCTATCTTAGTGGTAACTGGTGAAGTTCAGGTACAGATATGCCGTATCTTCCTTATTGGATACGGCGTATTGGTTGTCAGAGACAGAATCTTCAAATGTCTTCTTTTAAGCTCCAAATTGCGTACCTTTGAGCTAAATCTTCACCAAGTGCTCCGTAATTACTGCAAAACTAAATATAAGCAATTAAGTACCGATTCATGCAATAATTACATCAAATGGGTTAGAAAACTTGGGATAAATGATACGAATAATATGTCCTTATTTGATGTTATCAATTTTGGCTGAAGAAAGTCGATCAAAAATGCTTGGTAAACAAAATGATTTAATTTTAAAAGAACAAAATCTAAATTTTTCTCTAATTGACTATTTTAAGTTGAATAATATAAAGGAAGATTTTAGTAAATGTTTTGTCACACAAAAAGAATTGTCTGCAAAACAAGCTTTCTGGGCTAAACATTCAAACTCCGTGTCTGAAACACCTACTAAGTCACATAAAACTGTTAGAATTGAAGCTCCTAGTGAACTTCCTTAAGTAAGTTTGGTAAATGAAAGCCTTAAAAAGCTAAAATTTCAACTTGCCAGTTTTGACAATGTGGTGAAAAAGAGGACTACACCTGATGCTATTACTGAAGGTTCTTGGGGCTTTGATCATACAAAAGCTTGTTTTCAAAATGAAATAATTCCGTTTCTAAAAGTTTTAACAGACACATTTAATACGTTTGATAAAACTCTTCTAAGCGAAATTACTGAAGTTCAAATAGTTTTTAACCAAATGGAAGCACATTTTGGATTTACAAATTAAACACCTTCAGATTGATAATGATCAACTTTTGAACCAAATCATGTCTCAAGATATAGTGCATTTTGTTGTGAACCCTGCAAATGAATATGTTGATTCTGTGAATATTGATCTGAAGTCGGATGAGATGCATTATAAATGTCTTGAGTTATAGGCTGAGCTAAAGGTTAAACAAAAGGAACACACCGCTCTTTTGATAACTAATGAAGAACTTCAAAACATTACATTTCTCTTGAACTTTCAATGCAAATTGATAAAGAGGTTTTTCAAAAAGACCAGTCTTGTGCTAATTAAAATGCTCCAACTTTTGATCATTTGTTTGAACTAAATGAACTAAAAGCTCAAGTTGTCACACCCCGTCAGTGGCGGAAACACGGGATGTGACGATACCATTCATCGCACAAGATACAAGATCATACAAATTATAATTTACATTCATAAAACAGAAGTTTTACAGAGCTTTACAAGTTAAAATCTTAACATAATTCAAAACCATGTCCGTCTCTACCCAGTCCCCTTGGGTTACAACTTTTCTCTTGCAATACCAATCACATACCTTTGATTCGACAACCTGAAAATGATACTCAAAAACGTCAATAATAATGTTGGTGAGCTCGTAGGTTTGACCTTAAACCCAAAAGCTGTGCCAATATTTCAACAATGGAAAATAGTGCTATATGACAGTGAATATATGCTAACAATCCAAGACATAGCATCCACGCTAGTCAATCACAATATGTCACTTACGCACCTAAAGGGCCTACCAGCTGGAGCACTAATATTAGGGCAGGACATTACATAAACTTGGGTAGGCGTACCCATCCGCTCCAATAATCACACAAATAATAGGTAGGCGTACCCATCCGATCTAATAATCACACAAATACTGGGTAGGCGTACCCATCCGATCCAATAATCACACAAATACTGGGTAGGCGTACCCATCCGATCCAATAATCACACAAATACTAGGTAGGTGTACCCATCCGATCCAAACAATCATGCATCACATAATATTCACATAGCAGTCATAAGCACATATCTTGTCCCAAAAACAAAACCACATTTCGCATAGATCAATTCAAAACATTTCAAAACACATTTGAGTATCATTTTCCCCCAACGGAAAAACAGTAAAAAGTGGGGCTACAAGAACTCACCTCATTCAGCAATCAAAGCAACCGCACAAATCTCAAATAAGGCATAACGAAATCAATCTCTACGCAAGCGCACAATGTACCTGACAACGACTCAATATATACTCACTATATCAATACTTGTACAAAATTATCTTATTGTACAAGTGTTAGCCTTAACTTATGCAAAATCCTCATTTTCATCCAAAAATCCCATTCCAAATTCATACCATTCAAAACTCGTTATCTCATTACAAAAACCGCCGTCTTGTTACCAAGACTTTATCTTGTTATCAAAACTTTACCTCATATTATGGTTGTGTGGTAATTACGCGAAAACGACTTAAAAACACTTGGGCAAAGTGTGACACCAATACAACAAAGCTCCTCATAATAAACACTTTAGAGAAGTTTTGAGAGAAATTATATTTTTTGTCTTTTAGTGAATTTATTAAATAAATAAAATAAAATAATAAAATATTATTTTATTATTTAAAATCAAAAATCATGTTTTTAAGAAATTTTCTAAGTATAAACTTTTTACGAAATTTCGACATGACTCGTACGTTTATACAACGTTTTCCAAGGTTTCAAAACCTTTTTTTCAACATTTTCAAAATTCGACACTTTTCGACAAAATTCCAAGAAAATCTCAATCGTTAAGTTACCAAACACGTTTTTTCCCAAAATATCGTTCAATATCACTTCGTAAATACATTTCCACTTTCAAAAGTCCATCAAAATTCTCATAACTACTACATATCGCTTATTGGGCTTTAAGGCCCAACAAGGGTTCATTAAGACATTTATAAGTCCAAAATACGATCCAAGTCCAAAACCAAGGTCCATTTACATATGAAAGTCATAAAAATATATATGTAGAAAATGATCCCCCATTTCCCCCCCCCTCCCCAGGACCACAATAAGCCACTCCATTAAGCCACGGCTTAAATGGACTTATTGGGCCGTGAGCATATGCTCAAAATTACGTATATTAAGCTTAAAATAAGCTAGTAAGCTACGTATCGCATTTGGTTACTACCATAAGCCTCAAAAATAGTCCACAACATACGCCATAACACAAAAATAATCAAAATTCTTTCTTGTTGATTTTGGGAATCCATTGTGGTCTAAATAAGCCCAAATGAAGCCAAGGAAATAGCTTAAAAATAAGCCCGAATAAGCCATACAAGCTACTATCAAAAATAAGCATTCTAGAATCATATATTATTCAACCATCACGAGCACGACATCAAAACTACAAAAACTCTCTTTTTCCTTTTCTTTCTTTCGCAAACCACACCCTTTTCTTCTTTGTTTCGCTTCCAAAAATCAATTTTCACAACGACCAACTTGTAAAACTAACATCTATGCATCAAAATAAACCCAAAAGGACAAACGAAATTTAAATTTGAAAACTTACAAGAAAATCTTTAAATTTGTAGATTTTGACACGAACCGGACAACCAAACATTGGTTTAATTGAATAACCAAATACTAGGATCAACACAAATATTTATGTCTTATGTTTTTTGATCAAACTTTTAAAAATTATGACGTGTGTGTGTGTTGTAGGTGCAGAGAACACAAAGAGAAAGGGAGAGGATCCTTTTTTGATTTTGAAAACTAAATAAGTGTAAAAATGAGGATAAGGAAAGTCATCCTTATGTACAATATGGACCTGATTAGCTAATATTAGCCACTTGTCTCCCTAGTCTTCTTTTGACCGGCCATGGTATCCCATGGGGTCTCGGGCCCTTTCTTTTCGTATCGGGATCACTTAAATACTCGTAAAATTCAACCGTAAAATTTACCCCAAAGTTAATTAGCATTTTTATTCACTTTAAAAATACTTTTTTATTAACCTAGAGTATTTACACGACATATTTTCACTTTACACCTTTCAAAACTTATTTGGATATTAACGGACGTGTCGGACTCGTTTTTCGGCATTTATCAAAATTCATGGTCAAACCACTTAGAATCACATAAATAATAATTACCTTCCAAACGGATTATACACAATAAACTTTAAATCATCCACATATCTTATAAAATCATCACGTCAACAGGTACAGATTCTGAATAAATTAGCACAGTCAAACTATCCAAAATGCCTATCACTGAAATCATTCAGAACACAAAAAGAGCAAAGGTTACATTTCAGGGTTGGAAATTCAGAAATGCCTTGTAAAAGCATCCTGAAGTGGTGTTCTCTACTCCACCAGCACTGACACTAGCTTTATTTTTGGTTCCATTTATGCTGTTTTGGTTTGCTTCGTAAGCTGCTATCGCATCAGCTACACGTTAGGAAAATAGTTGCTCGATGGCCGCAGAACTTAGACCTTGTCTTGTTGTCGACATGTTTCTAAAAATCACGAGAAGTAAGGAAGAGTGAGACGTCATAAAGTCGTGTTCCAAAAATAAGATGTTACTAGGTGATGGGTTAAAGTCGTGTTCGAACTAATCGACATGTTTCTAGATGGTTGTTGACATGTTTCGGTTATAGTCTAGGCCTAATAATGCAACCTAGTTCTCTATAAACTTGCTTATGTACCACTCTGCTACACCAATCATGCAGCGGAAAGGTAGGAAGATGGCCGTTACATTCATAATACAAGAAAAAGATATAAAGTGAGAACGACCTCTATATGCGTCGTTTCAAACGTACCTCGGGATTCATTTAAATAAATTAAATTTACAACGAGATACAATACCAAGGTCTTACAGCAACAAATAAGTAATAGTTTTAATACAACTTCAACGAGACAAGTTCAAGCAATAAAATGCGATGATATGCATCCGCAACGGGTAGACTTCATGAACTTCGATGCTAGCCATGCAACTAAGGATATGAGAAATACATGCTAAAAATGTCAACATAAAGTTGCTGAGTTCATAGGTTTATGTAAAGTATTTATGAGAACCAAAAGTGTTTAGTGCCTACTTCTTCACTCACAGTATCATGAGAAGTGCTTAGTGACTACTGCTTCACTCACAATATCAGAAAAAGTATTTGGTATTAATGACGTTCAATAAAAGTAATGCGTACCACAAGATTCTTCATTTGATGTGACTATTAATAACGCAATACAAAATCATAAACAACTAAATAATATTAGCTAAGTCATGACACTGATCCTTAGCAAAATTAGTGAGAACCCTAGTATTTGTTAGGAATTCAGTTTTAAGTAAATGTGACATCATTATCGATCTTCACGAGTATATGACAGTTATATTTTATATTAAGTGTGTAATAGGTCCATGACCCAGCCATAGAAGCCTAAGTAAGGAGCCAACCAAAAGTTCCGAGACTATATAAGGAACCCCTCATCTACAATAGAGAGGGTGTGAGGTGTGTTATTAAGTATGTAAGAGACAAAAATTATCTAAACAACCTCCACCATCTTTCTTCTTTCTATCTCTCCTCTCATATACGATTTATGTGATTTGTCGTGATATTTGAGTATTCAACAATTGGTATATAAGCCATGGGATGATTTAGTGTGTTTGTATGTGTTGATTCGTCGTAAACGATTAGCCGAGTAATATAATATAGTAATCATGTCGGATAAAAAATACTTTAGGAAAAGTAATAATAGATCCTCGGATGTCGTCGTTCCAACGAAGATGAATTGAAATCACGGGGAAAGCGTTTCATTTGATGCCTGAATTGTTCTATTTTAATTTGTGGTTTTTGATTTACACAATAAATTTTAAAAATACTAAAATAGAATTCTACTAAATAACAAATTAAGCTAAAAATTAATTAAAAGAACTATATAAAAGATATGCTTGCTAAGTGACGTGGAAAGTTCTTTAAGTGTGAATTAAGGTTTTACTATAACGAATTATTTTTCTTAGACAAAGATGATTATCTCACACGTTGGTTTAATTTTGACAGAAAACTCATAAAAACGATATTAATTACTCGATTGTGATGTTTCACTAATATTTGGGTTTGCCTTTAAAACATTCAGTACAAATCTAATTAATCGAGAATATTAAGTAACAAACCTTTTACAATCAACACTTAATTTCCAATTCCAAATCAATTAGCAAGCACTAATAAACTATTCACTAATCATAACAATTAAGCTAGCAACAATCATAATATCAAACATAAACATTTTATGCTAAATAATTCTAAACTACTAGTATTGAAAAGGGAAAGAGGATAATGAACTGAATTGAATGAAAAAAAACCACCCGATCTAATAAACTTATTTAAATCTAAAGCTTAAAACTTGATTAATACTTAAATAACTAATTAGTTAGTCAATGTATGAACTTTATTCACTATTTGTAACACCCCCAAAATATGGACATCGCAGGGAATACCACATGGGGAGTACTTTCATAATACACAACGCTAGATACAAGAGAAAGACCTCATAAAAAGTGTAGTTTGTAAATCAATCTCGTTGATTTTGAAATCAAAATAATAGTTGTCCCTTAAATTGCATCACAATGAAAAAAGCTTGAAGCAACACAACGAGATTTGATCATTTGTAGAAATCCAAAAGTATGAAATTCTTGTCAATTTAGACTCTAATTGCCACATCAGATAATCAGCATTTAATTTTTTGTTTTTTTCACCTGAGAAAAACATGCTTAAAAAGGTCAACATAAAGTTGGTGAGTTCATAGGTTTAAGACTCACATTATAAACTTTCCAAAACCAATTACTGCGATTATCAAAACAATATAGGACAATTATGCAAAATATGAACTTATGCTAACATGCAATCCACATACTAGGTAGGAACGTTACCCCCGATCCATTTCAACAACTAGGTAGGAACGTTACCCCCGATCCATTTCAACAACTAGGTAGGAACGTTACCCCCGATCCATTTCAATAACTAGGTAGGAACGTTACCCCCGATCCATTTCAATAACACTTGACATGTCAATATCCTGAAACATCACGTAAACCCCCTTCAAGTGCAACAATAAGGTCATTAGCAGACACACAATGTCCAATGAAAGCACAACACATAAATCACAGCACAACAAAATATTAGTATCATTTCCATCCCAATGTAAAAACATTTAAAAGTGGGACTATGAAACTCACAATATCCTTTAAAAACAATCACATTGTTATAAGATAACCCAGTAAGTAAAGAGTTTGTAGACAAGCATGTATTTCCCCCTCGCGGGTTTATAAACATTCAAAAGATTGAAAAGCGAGGTTATGAACTCACCTTGATGATGAAGAACGATTGGCAGATAGGCATCTAATATGCACAATACGAACGGAAGACGAAGCGGCTCGATCAAGAAGTTGCAACTAATCTTTAACGGGGGGGCTAAGAATCACCTAGCCTAGGATAATATATTTGGGTTTCCCGATGAATGGTTACATCAATGCTACACGTTGATGAAGATTTAGATTTAACGTTGTAATGGTTTGGTGGTTGGTTAAATAAATAAATTGAAAATATACGCAAAGTGTGTAATATATATTCTTTATATATTACTTATGAAAAATAACCCTTATATAATTCTTACCGTGAATTATATCACAAAGACAATCAATCTAAAGTTTAATGAAAAGTATATAATACCTTGCAGGTATTATATAATAAATGTGAATAATTAATTAAATCAATTAGTTTGACATTACTTTAATTAATGAAAAGGCTTTGTACAAAGGTTGACACATGTCTTAACGTTATGAATTAATCAAACCATGTTTGTAACAGTTTATAACCATTATAAAATATAAAATAATATTTTATAATTTATATTTCGTTTCTTCGACAGGTCGTGTCTAAAATATTTATCTCTTTGTAAAAATATAGTTTTTGTCCGTTGTCAAGTTTTTGTATAGTTATATTTTAATATATCTTTAAAACATATCTTAGTCCCTTTTACCGGGTTATCGTATAATATCAATTTAGAAATCTTAAGACTATATATATTCGTCTTTTATCGGTTTTCTAAAATAACAGAATCTATAATGAACTTGTTATGTATATTGGTTTACAGATTTTCTGGTACGACTTATTTGTTTATATAATGTTTTCCACATTTATACAATCTAATATTTTTCCACTTTCCAAATCGATCCGCGTGTTGTAAAGTATACATATATATATATGATATATTATATATATATATTTATATATATTTATTATATATATATATAATAAATATATATATATATTTAAAACTAAACAAAGTAATAATTATCGTATTTATTTAACCATTAACCACCATTTAGTTTCGTTTTTATTATTATAAAGTATTGAAATATAATTATGAGTCCATTTTCGTAAACCAAACTCACCCTATGTTGTTTTGTTAATCCAAACGCGCCTAATTCTGCTAAACCAACCAACACGCCACCCTAACCCGGTTCCTGTTCAACCAAACACACCCCTTAGTGTTTCTGTCCAAACCAAACACACCCTAATGGTGGCTGCTCCAACCAAACGGCCCCTTGTGCGGTGACAGCCCCAACCAGACCCCTTGGTGGCTGCCACCCAACCAAACACCCTCTTATTCGACTATAACAAATCCAAACGCACCCTAGTTGTTCTTAATCCGAACCAAACACCCCCGTTTGGCTGCCAACCCCAAAAACAAACACCCCTAACTGCTATAAACCCCCCCCCCCCGAACGCACCCTATAGCCTGGTTGAGCAGACCAGCTAATGCTCACCCCGTGGTGGACGGCCTTGGCCGCCCTTTGCAAGCCGACAACAACAAACCGGACGCACCCTTGGTGGTGGTGGTAAGACACAAACCAGCCGCACCCTTGTGGTGCGGTGGCTGTCACCGAAACGAACCCACCCCCATGGCGGTTATAATCCCACACGAACACCCCCTTTTCTGCTGCCGTGGAACCACCGAAACAAACACCCTTGCGTGGTGTTGTGGGCTGCCAAACGCACCCCTCTTTCTGAAACCATAACCCGACGCACACCCCCCCCCCCCCCCGGCTGTTTTTATAGCCGAACCAAACCACCCTCGTGGTTGTTACACGTGAAACAAACGCACCCTCGGTGCCATTATTAAACCCGACGCACCTTTGGTGGTGGTCGGTGGCGGCTGCGATGATGATGATGGTGGTATGGGTCGCGGTAATGGAGTGGAGAGAGTGGTCACGAGGTGGTGGAGATGGTGTAGGGTGGCATGGCAGCGACGTGGTGGTGGTGACAGTGGGGTGGTGGCGCGTGGAAGAGCGAGTGGGGGAGAGTGAGTATGGTGAACGGGTAGATCGGGCGAAGAGAAACACTTTTGGTTTCGGCCGGAACGCTCGCCGGAAAACTTTTCCGGCGGCGGCGACATGGTGGTGGCCGGAATGTTGGCCGGAGAAGATGACCGGAGATGGCGGCAGTTGGGTGGTGGCCGGAGATGGTCGCCGGAAAACTTTTCCGGCGGTGGCAGCCGGTGGCCGGATCTTTGGGAGAGAGAGGGAGAGAATTTAGAGTGTGTGTGTATAATTTTGTAATAATGAATTAAAAAGTTATAAATTTTATTTATATATAAAACTTTTAAAATGAATTAGAAGATGTATAATAGTTGGGGGTTAAAAGTGTAACTTTTTATTATACTTTTGATAAAAAGCGGTTCGAGACTCGTTTGGGCGACTTAACTAATGATTCGACGCGCGAAACTTGCGCCGTTGTTTTCCGAATCATTTTTCCGATAAAAACGAGTATTTATTTGATAATATTTCATAATTGTTTCATAATATTTATTTAAAATGTTTGTTATTCATTTATATATTTTTCCGATAAACTTTATCCGTAAAATAAATTTTAACTTCAATAATTGCGTTTTTAACAAACGTTTTCGATTAACAATATAAAATAAATTTATTAAATATTTTTATTTAATAAATTATGATAATTAAATATAAATTTAATTATTTTGGGTCGGCACGCGTTGTGTTCAAAATTTTGCGAGGACATTTCAGTCACCTTCTGACTGTTTTCGGATCTCGGTCAAAACTAAAAAGTTGTCAGGAATGTCGTTTTACATCAAATTGCTTTAGAGTCCGAATAATGAAAACGTGCTTTAGATGGTCGTTCTTATAAGTCAAGCCAGATCCTAAAAGTCAACGATTGAAATCGTCATTTAAAAATTCGAAAATTCTCGGATGTTACAGTACCTACCCCTTAAAGAAATCTCGTCCCGAGATTAAATTCGTGTTATCCGATTGTGTGACAAAGGAAAGACTTAAGGTTTAATAAACTCGTTCTAAACAAGACGCTGATAACTTTATTCAGCAAAATTCGTGTATCTACACTTTCAATCTACCAAAATTTTGCAGGCTATTTAATCCATCAAAATGGGTATCTCAAAATATATCATTACAGATCTTATGAAGTCTCATTATAGTGAAAACCTCAAGAAGAAGGTGTAGTCGCGTGAGTATGTTTGTAAAAGTTTCTAAATGTCCGAGGACGAAGTCTCGTTTGTACTATCTGTAAGGTCCAATGATTCACATCAACGTGGCTTTGGATAGTAAGATTTAAATTCTTGGCAGTACTAATTAGTATCATGACTTAATTTGGTGTATTATTTGTCTGCAATGAGTAATTCAACTGAATACTATATCGACATATGCTTATCTTGTTTGGGTTTCATCACTTAGTTGATAAAGTTTGTACAATCTGGGACCACTCCAGGACCCAACAACAGCAACCATAACGACGATAACTATAACAAACGGTGATGGGATGCAGAGGGTGAGGACCCTCTGAGAAACAATATCCCCAGAATAAAGTTCAATAAATGAGAGGAGCTCGCGAGAGAGCTTATGCGATAGACGGCGGATTATGGTACTCAGTCGTTAGTTCGATGAATCAGCTCCATTAGCTCAAGTGTGTAACAAGTCTGTTAGTTCCACGAAAGTGCAGATTGCGGGAGTTTGCAAAAAACTTGGCAAGAGTAATAACTCAAGAATGCAGATAAAGGGAGTCAATGTGAGGCCTTAAGATTTGCGAGTGGTAGAACACGATTTGTGTTTCTCGACCCTTTTTCGTCAGATTATACGGCGATTTTCGAATTTAGGTTATACTCGTGTCATATCGGATACCTTAAGCCCATCATTTATAATTCATTATTTGCATAAATAAGCCGTCCTATTTATGTAAATAATCAATTGATAAACTTATGGTTCGGTGATTTATAATCTTATTATTTACTGAAGAGGGGTCCAATTCTTACAAATAACTTTCACGGTGATGGACTGGACATGACGATGCATGTGCTCTAATGAGTATGGGACAAGTGTTCCAAACTCGTCTTCGGAGACAGGGAGTACAAACTTTACCCAAAAATATCGACCTTGAGTTCAAGATAGGGTTTTGAGTACTCGTTAGAGTAAATAAGGTAAAAAGTTCTTTACGAACGAGTTAAACATAACAATTACATATAAATCCTCCTATTACAAGTCCGCCCATACAAGACTTGTAATACTTAGATTTTATACATAATCCCATGTAAACAGAACTGTAACGGGCTTTGTTAACATAACAATTATCATATCAATCCTCATATTACAGTCCCGCCCATACAAAGTCTTGTTTAATACTTATATTCATACATAATTCCATGTAAACAAAAATTATAACGTATTCGTGTCGTACAGATAGTATAAAGCTATGAAGAAAAATAATATCCTTAGAGACCATTGTTTAACTTACAATGTCTGAGAACGAAATGAGACCATTGTGCAACTCACAATGTCTAAGAAGTAAGATGAGACCATTGTATAACTCACAATGTCTATACGAGTAGGATGAGACCATTGTGCAACCCACAATGTCTTAAAAAATATTCTGGTATTTATATAATAATTCTTATATAAATAAGCGTACGATATACGCGAAAGGAATGCAAGCATATATATATTATATATATGTATGCCACGTAAGCACTTAACGTAACAAGTAATGTAAGCACATAAGCAAGTAGCGTGTATGCACTTTGAAAATGTTTGTTGTGATGCAATGTTTGTGAAAACGACTATAGTCTAGGGTAAAATATGCAACCTAGTTCTCTATAGCCAGTGCTCTGATACCAATCTGTAACACCCCCAAAAATATGACAAGCAGGGATACCACATAGGGTGCTACTTCATAATACAAATCGTAGATACAAGAGAACGACCTTAAAATGTGTCGTTGCAAAACAATCTCTGTTGATTTTTGAAATCAATAATAATAGTTGTCTATAAATTGCATCACAATGAAAAAGCTTGAAAAGCAACACAAACGAGATTTGATATTTGTAGAAATCAAGTATGAAATTTGTCTAATTTAGACTCTAATGGACATAGAATAATCAAGCATTTAATTCACTGAGAAAAAACTGCTTAAAAAGGTCAACATAAAGTTGGTGAGTTCATAGGTTTAAGACTCACATTATAAACTTTCCAAAACCAATTACTGCGATTATCAAAACAATATAGGACAATTATGCAAAATATGAGCTTATGCTAACATGCAATCCACATACTAGGTAGGAACGTTACCCCCGATCCATTTCAATAACTAGGTAGGAACGTTACCCCGTCCATTTTTTTTTTCTTTTTTGTTTTTTTTTTTTTTTTTCCCTACACCTAGGTAGGAACGTATACCCCGATCATTTCAAACAATAGGTAGGAACGTTACCCCGATCTTTTCAAAAACTAGGTAGGAACGTTACCCCCGATCCATTTCAATAACTAGGTAGGAACGTTACCCCCGATCCATTTCAATAACACTTGACATGTCAATATAGAACATACAAGTAAACCACATTCAACGTGCAACAATAAGTCATATAGCAGACACACAATGTCCACATGAAAGCAAAACACATAATCACAGCAATTCAAAACATTTAGTATCATTTCCATCCCAATGTAAAAACATTTAAAAGTGGGACGTTTTAATAGGATATTGTGAGTTTCATAGTCCCACTTTTAAATGTTTTTACATTGGGATGGAAATGATGCTAAATGTTTTGAATTGCTGTGATTATGTGTTTTGCTTTCATGTGGACATTATGTGTCTGCTATATGACTTATTGTTGCCTACGTGATGTGGTTTACTTGTATGTTCTTTTTGACATGTCAAGTGTTATTGAATCGGATCTGGGAGGTAACGTTCATTCCTGTTGTTGTTAAATGGATCGGGGGTAACGTTCCTACCTAGTTGTTGAAATGGATCGGGGGTAACGTTCCTACCTAGTTGTTGAAATGGATTGGGGGTAACGTTCCTACCTAGTTGTTGAAATGGATCGGGGGTAACGTTCCTACCTAGTATGTGGATTGCATGTTAGCATTAAGTTCATATTTTGCATAATTGTCCTATATTGTTTTGGATAATCGCAGTAATTGGTTTTGGAAAGAATGTTTATACTGTGCAGTCTTAAAACCTAGGATAACTCACCAACTATGTGACCTTTTTATGCATGTTTTTTCCAGGTGAATTAATGTTCTGGTTTATCTGATGTGCATTAGATTCTAAATTGACTAGATTTATACTTGGATTTCTACAATGATCAAATCTCGTTGTGTTGCTTTTCAAGCTTTTTCATGGTGTTGAATTAAGGACAACTATTATTTTGATTTCAAAAAATCAACGAGATTGTTTTACAAACGACACTTTTTAGAGGTCGTTCTCTTGTATCTAGCGATGTGTATTATGAAGTAGCACCCCATGTGGTATTCGCTGCGTTTGTTCATATTTTTGGGGGTGTACCAGATGGTATCAGAGCACAGGTTAGGAACTAGTTGCATATTTTACCCTAGACTATAGTCGTTTTCACAAACATTGCATCACAACAAACATTTTCAAAGTGCATACACGCTACTTGCTTATGTGCTTACATTACTTGTTACGTTAAGTGCTTACGTGGCATACATATATATATATATATATATGCTTGCATTCCTTTCGCGTATATCGTACGCTTATTTATATAAGAATTATTATATAAATACCAGAATATTTTTAAGACATTGTGTTTTGCTTGCACAATGGTATCTATCTACTCGGTTAGACATTTGTAAGTTATACAATTGGTCTCATTTGCCTTCTGAGAAATTGTGAGTAGCACAATAGGTTCTCATTGAGTTCTCAGACATTGTGAGTTAAACAATGGTCTCTAAGGACATTAATTTTCTTCATAGCTTTATACTATATTGTATTACACGAAAGCCGTTATAATTTTTAGTTACATGGGATTATGTATAAATATATGTATTACAAGTCTTGTTTATGGTGGGAGGGGACTTGTTATATGAGGCTTGATATGATAAATTGTTATGTTAACAAAGCCCGAAAGCCCCGTACCATCTCTATCACCCCAAATTTACAGTTCTGTATAATGGGATTATGTATAAATTACGTATTACAAGTCCTTGTATGGGCGGGACTTGTAATAGGAGGATTTATATGATAATTGTTATTGTTAACTCGTTGTTAAAGACTTTTACTTATTTACTCAACCAGTCTCAATACCTATCTTTGACTCTAGGTCGATATTTTGGGTAAGTTTTAACTCCCCCTCGTCTCGAAGATGAGTTGGAACAACTTGTACCCATATCATTAGAGCCATGCATCGTCATGTAATCCATCACTTGAAAGTTATTTGAAAGGATTGGGACGCCTCTTCAGTTAAATAAATAAATTATAAATCCCCGAACCATAAGTTTATCAATTGATTATTTACATAATCTAGGGAGCTTATTTATGCAAAATAAGGTAAATTATAAATGAGGTCGGGCTTCATGGTATCCCGATATGACACGAGTTATGAACCTAAATTCGAAAAATCGCCAGAATTGTCGAAAGGGTCAGACACAATCGTGTCTTGCCACTCAGCAGAATCTTAAGGCCTCACTTGGATCTACCTTATCACATTCTTAAGTTATTACTTTGGTTGTTGCTAATCATCGTGATCACGAACTGTTCGTGGAACTAACAGACTTGTTACACACTTGAGTTAATGGAGTTGATTCGTCCTTAAACTAGCGACTGAGTACCATAATCCGTCGTCTATCGCATAAGCTCTTCCGCGAGCTCCTCCCATTTGTTAAACTTTATTCTGGGAATATTGTTTCTCGAAATGTCCTCATTCTCGGCATCCCATCACCATTTGTTATAGTATTGACGTTATGGTCGCTGCTGTTGGGTCCTGGAGCGGTCCCGACTGATACAACTTTATCCAATAGGTAATGCAACTCCCCTTAAACGAGATAAACACCTATCGACGAAACAGATAGTTGGACTATTCATTTCGGGCCACTAGTAGGAAGACTTAGGTCGCGATACATCCTAGTACTGCCAAGTAAGTTGGGTACTTACATCCATAAGCCACGTTGATGTGAATCATCGAACCTTACAGATAGTAGAAACGAGACTCCGTCCTCGGACATTTAGAAACTTATACAAACATACTCACGCGACTACACCTTCTTCTTGAGGTTTTCACTATAATGAGACTTTCCCTATAACGCGGTTATACCAGTCATAAGATCTGTAATGATATATTTTGAGATACCCATTTTGATGGATTAAATATCCTGGACAAACCTAGCCAAAATTTTTGGTAGATTGAGAAGTGTAGAAACACCGAATTTTGCTGAATAAAGTTATCAGCGTCTTGTTTAGAACGAGTTTATTAAACCTTAAGTCTTTCCTTGGTCACACAATCGGATAACACAAATTTAATCTCGGGACGAGATTTCTTTAAGGGGTAGGTACTGTAACATCCGAGAATTTTCGAAATTTTGAATGACGATTTTAATCTTTGACTTTTCGAGTCTGACTTGACTTTTGACTTTTGGTCTTTTATTTTTACATAAAAGCGATTACCGCATAACCGGTAATTTTTCGGAACATATTTAAAGGAGATATATGTTATTCCTAGGTTGATTTATCAAAAACGAGCAGCTAAATCACGTTTTCATTATTCGGACTCTAAAGCAATTTGATGTAAAACGACATTCCAAACAACTTTTTAGTTTTGACCGAGACCCGAAAACTGTCAGAAGGTGACTGAAATGCCCTCGCAAGATTTTAGGATCAAGAACGAGTACCAGCACAAAAATAATTAAATTACATTTTATTATCACGTTTTATTAAATAAGAATATTTAATAAATTATTTAACATTTTATTCAGTGACGTTTGTTGAAGACGCAAATATTCGAGTAAAATGATCATTTTACGGACAAGTTTATCGGAAATATACAAAATAAATAATAAACGTTTTAAATAAATTTTATAAAACGTTTACGAAAATTAGTCGAGTGAATACTCATTTTTATCAGAAAAATGATTTAGAAAACAATGGCGCAAGTTTCGTATTTTGAAACATCCGTTAAGTCACTCAAACGAGTCCCGAACCAATATTTTATAAAAGTTCTCAACAATTACACTTTTCGTCCCTTGGGTAATATTTACACAATTTACCCCAAACTATTAAAACTTGTCACATTAAATTTTAAGTTTTAATATATATATAAATTTTATAACTTTTATTTCATTTTATATATATAAACACACACACAAGCCTCACACTCTCCCTCCCTCTCCACATTATCCGGCCACCCCTCAGCCGCCGCCGGCCGCCCCTCAGCCGCCGCCGGAAAAGTTTTCCGGTGACTTTTCCGGCCGAAACCAAAAGTGATCCTCGTTAACCGATCTATCCGACCCACTAGGTCACTCTCCTCCACGCGCCATCACCACCACCACCTCACCACGGCTGCCCCTCCCCTTTCGTCACCACGCACCATCTCAGCCGCACCACCATGGGGGTGCGTTTGTTGTTGTTATTTTTTTAACAGTAAAGGGTGCGTTTGGACTTGATAAACACCCAACCAGGGGTGCGTTTTGGTTCTGGGCATAGCACCACAGCAGGGTGCGTTTGGTTTGCACCAAATAAGGTGTGTTCGTTTTGGGCTTAACAACCAAAAAGGGGTGCGTTTGATGTTCGACAGCCCAAGGGTGCGTCCGGCTTGGGTTAGCACCAAAGGGGTGGGTTCGGGTTGAGTTTGGCAGTCACCGAAACTAAGGGTGCGTTTGATATTTTTATCCACCCAAAAGGGTGCGTCTGGTTTGTTATTGAAACCAACCAGGGTGCGTTGGTTTTGGTTATATCAAGAAAAGGGTGCGTTGGGTTTACTAGAAACATGGCGTAGGGTGTGGTTGGTTTGACAATCACAGCCAAGGGTTGCATTTGGTTCTGATATTCAGAAAGGGGTGCGTTTGATTGGTTTGTAACAACGGTAAACGGTTGTGTTTGTTTGTTGTGATTCTCACCACCGTAGGGTGCGTTTGGGGTGGCAGCCACCACCACGGGGTGTGGTTGGGTGGAAGCCACCACCATGAGGTCCGTTTGATTTGTTTATAAAACAACTAGGGGTGTTTGATTCGACAGAAAACGTAAGCGTACGTTTGGGTGAGCAGAAAACCGTAAGGGGGCATTAGTTTCGTTTGGCACCAGAATGGTGCGTTAGGTTTAGACAAGACAACAAATGGGTTTTGTTTTTGTTAAAAATTCAGTTTTTTGGATATAAATGGTTGCTGACAGAATTTTGAAGGGGTATTTTCGTCACTTTCTATTCTGTTTCGGCCTTCGGCCAAAACACGAAAGTTGTTCGGATTGCCGTTTTACTGCCTCGCGAGGTCGGTTAAGTCTAGAATCAAGTAAAAACGGGTTTAAACGCTAAGGCAAAACCTGGGTTTTTCATTTTTAATAAACTGCATCAGACCTGATGCAAGGGTATTTTCGTTCGTTTCTGTCGATTTTCGGGTCTCGGCCAAAACTAAAAAGTTGTTCGGAACGTCGTTTTACGTCCAGGTACTTTAGAGTCCGAGATGTGAAAATGTGTTTTAATGGGTCGTTTTGAAACGGGTCAGATTTGGCAAACTATAATAAAAAGTTAAAAACTTATAAAGGAACGGGTTGGTTGTTGAATTTTGATAAAAATTGGGAATTAGAGCGTTTTGGAGTCCGTTTGAGCTTATGAAATGTTAACGGAAATAATTAGGCGATATATATATTATTGGGTACGTTTCGGTTACATCTAAAAATAGTAAGTCTATAAATGGAAACTTTATATATGTAATTATATATATATTCTTAAGGTACAAAGAAATATGGATAAGTGTATATATATTATTGGCGTGTCGGGGTTTATCGGAAACTTAACATTCTATTAATCGGTGCGTCATGTCTTGCCATAAATGGACTTTTCAAAAATAGAAACTTTCCTAAAATAGAAACTTTCCTAAATTAGAAACCTGCTAAAAATAGAAACTTTCCTAAAATAGTAACCTGCTAAAAATAGAAACTTTCCGGAAAAGCGTCATGAATTAATACCGAGAGGAATACAATTATTATAAGCGTCTTAATTAATAAAACTTAGGGCGTTCATGTGGATTCCATAATATGTAATTATATATATATGTGTGTTATAGAGTAAGGATCAAATGAGAAGAAACTTATAAGAGAATGATAGAAAAAACCACACCACGCATTTCAGATGCTTAAAATGCATGCATTCCCCTTAAAATTCTCTTTCCTATTTAAAATGTGTGGCAGAAATCCTTCTTTCCTTCTCAATTATATTTTTTCTTTGCTCATTGATCCCTTCCCTATAAGCCGAAACTTGGTAGATGTTCATTTGCCTATAAGACCAGGTCACAAGTCAATTTGGGGTTAAAAAGGACTTGGGGAAGTTCTAGTGGAATGCCATGCTTATCTCGGAAACACATCTCATGATCACATGTTTAATTTTTACGTATTGTTACTTTCTACGTACTAAGTCGCGTCACGTCTTTTAGGAGGTGCTTAGGAGTACTTCCCGCTCGTTCGAGACTCGTCATACTTCTGATTTAATTGTTCTTACGGTGAGTTCATAGCCTCGCCTTTCAACTTTTAAACTGTATTTATAAACCCCGCGAGGGAGATACATGCTTGTTTTATAAACTGAACACAAGAAACTTTATGGTATGTTGGACCCGAATATGAGATTAATTGCATGAGTAGCTATTGCCAAAAGACCCTAACATCATGAACTGTTAATTGCCTATAATGGGTGAGCGCTAGTACAAATAAATAGATCTATTGGGTTTGACAGCCCTGTCCGGGGGTATGAATCGAATCCTTTCGAGCACCCAGTCAACGGACAATTTGTATTTAGAATTTAGGTATAAGGCAATAATACCTAGTTATGGGGCAACTGATTTACATACAAGATATGTGTTAACGTTAAGGCTCGGTGTCATGAGCTCATTGCAATAGAAACGTGATTAATGGCTTGTCCGTACAACAAGTCACTCGATGAACTAAACTTGTGTTCCTTTTTATCTCTTACAAACTCTATGGATTCACTCAACATTTTGTTGACTTTTTAAGCATGTTTTATCTCAGGTAACCAAGGGTGATGGATGCTGTGTACGAGGAGTCTGCGCTAAAGTTTTAAAGAACTTGTATTTTGTTCCATTTTATCAAACTAATCATCCATGTTTTGGAAAACTTATGTTATGAATTTGGTAACGATCCTGTGGGGCGTATGTTTAATTACTCTGATTTTTTTTAAATGGAACAATATTTTAAAACGCCTCTTTTCGAGTCGTTTTCTATATCCTTGTGCAATTGTACTATGAATTAACACCCAATGTTGTATGTTCCGCTGCGTTGAAAATTTTGGGGGTGTTAAATAAATTATATCATCTATTTCACTAGGCGTTCTGCATTTTGAGTGCTCTTCAAGCTAGAGGAGGATATGTGCGTGTGGCAGGCCTCACTTCTAGAATTCTATGACATATACGACTGCAAGATCAATGTAATAATAGTATTAGCTATATCTTAACTGTATTATGGAAAATAGCTTATTTAAGAGGTTGATGTTAGTTATACTACCTGCTTCAGATTGGCCAAACACGTGTTTTTTTGTCAGGTCATCTAAGAGCCCAGTTAGCTTTAGTTTAAATACGCGTGTGTTCCTACTTCTGGCCGGTCATGTGCTTTCTGGCAGGGGAAATAAGCCAACATTTTGGCTATTTCAGGCCATTTTGGATTCGATGTAAACGTGATGAACAAATCTGGATTGTCGTAGGCCCGACATAGAGCCATTACATCCTGATAATTATGCATCATATATCTTGGGCTTCCCGTAAAAGTCCTTGGTAAAACAATCCTTTTACTAAGTCCTGCCGTACTTGTGTCGCCGCGTGTAACTGCGTCACACAGATTATGATATAGATCTACCCGGAGCGTGTCTTGATTATTCCTTGTCCATTTCAGCCTTTGTTCTTCGACTGCGGTGTATGCATCTACTAAATATTGTTGGAATAATCTCCCTCCTCTCAATAAAGTAGTACCCTAGTTGGGACGTTGCTGAATTATGTAAGAATAGTATTCTTTCATAGTTACAAATCCTCGCTGTGTTTTTCGGGTGCCTGTATTATTGTGATAAGGTATTTTCTCATGGAAGCCATCTTCCCTATACGGAAATAACAAAGGGTATTGAAGTGCCATGTATGATGGATGTAATTCTGAAATACGCTTCAGCCCTTTATCTAAGCTGTTTACAACGATATCTCTTGTGGGAAGACCGCCACCAAAATCATTAATGATTATAGCAGCTATTCAGAAACGGTCGGGGTGTTGTACTGTCGGGTTATTTTCCTATCGCTATGTAGGCGCAGATGAAAGTCTATCGTATTATGTGTGTTGCACCAATCTCTTGCCATTCTAAATGCCTTTGCAACTGAACTATACTCATCCAACATCTGGATTAAACTTTAGACTATTTGTTCATCTACGGGGTCAACTGTGTCCTTGTCAATAAAAGCTCCTGTGCGATTTCTGACTTCATTGTGAGTGAAAAAAGTAGAGCTGTGTAAATTTTGGCTGAATTCCTTCTTTAGGAAGCAGGGACCCCATTCGATGATAGTTTGTCCATTTTTCTAAACGTATAGGGGGCCCTCCCTGTATTAGTTGAGTGGTATATTTGGGCACCAAATGACGTGAAACAGAACATGCCGTTGTAAACTCTAATTTGATCACTGAACTTTGATGTTGCAGGGTGATTATAGTTGAGTAGGTTGTTTAATGGTAGAGGCGTATCTTTGAAAATAGGAAGTAGCAGTTTACCTCCTTGACAGCAAAGTGAGAAAGTTGGATTGACAGTCGTTTGGACTCCTCCTCTCTCTCTTCGTACCACATTGTTGCATGGTAGTTACGGCATTGATGTGAAGGCGGGCCATTATGGTAAGTGATAGGTACACCTTGAAATGTATAAATTTATGTATGTAAAGAAGGGTTCGGTGTTTGTGTTTTATGTGCTTCATAATGGACCCTGTTGTATTGTTTTACTTTGCAGCCTAAGGTCTATAATCAAATATAACAGGATGTTAAATGATTGAATAACAAAAAGTATAAGTGGCCTTTAAAATTACCTGCAGAGATTAATGTTGCTTTTTTTAGAGTTTTTCTACCTGCACGTAGACTGAGTGGCCCTGAAATATAGTTCACACTGATGAATTTAGAATATTTGTAAGAAACCATTGGATGTAAGGATAATAGTTTGTTAAAGGAATTTAGGTTCCCTGAAATTGGGTACAATGACCACCTGCTGATCTTCTTGTTTGGCAGGTATGTGCATATTTGGAGGTTGATGGTCCTGCTATTTGGTTTATATTGTTTGTAGTAATATCTGGAAGTGCCAATGGAGGTATTCCTGCAAGTTTAATGTTAATAATAGTTTAAAGAGATTTATGTTTATACAAATTGTGTGTTAATTGTCCATTAAGAGAATGTATGTTTACCTAAGCAACTTGCATCTGTTTCTGTTATTGTTAGGCCGCAGTAGCTTTATACTCTTTCGTCCTGTCTGATAGTTGTATTTGAATGAATCCTTAAAGATTTCTTAAGCGAGTCTGATAGAGATGGAGTAATTCTATCTTTGTCCTGTTTATCTGTAAGATAAAAAGACATATGAATATAATGACACTTATCATTTAAAGGTATGAAAAGTACTTTTGGTGGAGTCTACCTCTATTCATAGTTGCATATGGAGTGTGATTCATTTTTGCTGGTTCTGTAATTGTTGGTTGACAGTAACTCTATACTCTTCCATCCTGTCTTAAAGTGGTATTTGAATGAATCCTTACAGATTTTTTAAGCGAGTCTGACAGAGATGGAGTAATTCTCTGTGTATTATGTGTACCTGTAACATAAACAGCCATTTGAGTATAATGACACATATGGTATAAAGGTATGAAGAGAAGTTCTGATGAACTCTACCTCTATTCATTCTTGCATACGTATTTTGATTCCCTTTTGCTGTATATAAGGTTGGAAACATGGGTTTAGAGTTTGAGAAGTTAGACAGTGAACATATTGAAACAACAAACTTTTGAATTACCCTGGGTTAACTTATAGTCATAATAAATGAACATTATTAAAGGTGGGAAGCAATAATAGTAGTTGGAAGGTCATGCTGGTTTTGAGTCCCAGCGTTCATAGTATATTGTTTTCTTTTTATGGATTGTCTGGATGTAATATGAGGGAATTTTGCATAAGCGTCACAATTGATTAGTATATATGAGAAAGTGGGACTTAATTTTGTCAGTTTGATTGGGCACAATGGAGCTAAGAGAGTTGCATGTTTGCTTATTTTGTAGGTTAGCAGGGACGATTAAACATGTGTTTGAATGAAGGGACTAACCATGAACCCAAGCATGAGTAGGTTTCTTTCAATGGCAATG
Organism: Tanacetum coccineum; assembly: GCA_026074375.1. Taxonomy (NCBI): domain Eukaryota; kingdom Viridiplantae; phylum Streptophyta; class Magnoliopsida; order Asterales; family Asteraceae; genus Tanacetum; species Tanacetum coccineum. Next base: position 28,098 of record BQNB010027000.1, read on the forward strand.
CGTAGACATATTTCATTTCATTGAATTATGTAATTTGCACGTGTCAAAGGTACGCACAATTGCAGTTTAATTTCTTTTCTGATTGAAAAGAGCATTGGTGATTGCTACTTATTAGAATTTCTAGTCATTTTAAATAATTTGCTAGTTTAGAACTTTTGCAGATGTTGAATACTTGACACATTAACCATGGTTTCTAACTTGATTGCATTGGACTTTGTTTTTGCTACAGCTGTATTACCTTATACAGATGCTTTTACCTTAATTGAAATGCAAAAGAAGTATTATTCATTTCCTTTATTGAAATGCAAAAGAATTATTTTTCAGATTTATAACCAAAAGTGAGGTACAGTCTAATACCACCATGAGTCTTAAAATGCTAAATTCAGAAAACAAAAATTACCATATCTTAATTGAATTTCATAATAATTGTTATTCATTTGCATAACCAAACATGAGGTACAACCTAATACCGCCATAAGGCTTATAATGCTAAATTCAAAGAACCCGAAGTCCCATTTTCCTAATTATTTTCTGCTATAAGCTCTCCTTGCATCCTCTTCCTCTTTGATTGTGAATATAAGCTGATGAAACTTGGGCATCTTCTCTGACCACAATCCATACACAATACATCTGAAAGCACAACTTATCCAAAAGGAAAACACTGTTAATATACAACCCCATATAAATCCGAGTTGTTATCTGACTGTGAGACACTGATAAGTTCAATAAAGTGCAACATAAATGATAATATTTTAAACAGCCAAATATGAGTTCACACAAAAACCAAACATCAGTTTCCAAAAGTTTAATACATAGAATCATAGGATTCCTGGCACATTTTGCCAAACTTATTATTATTTTCCTAAGCATTATTTCTTCATGCGCGCATTACATGATTCCATTCATTCTTGCTGTTGACTGTCAGGTGATGAAGCTGGGGAAGCTACACTGAGTGTGAATCTTCATCAATGTGCCTAATATCATAAAATGTTCAGAAACAGAGACTTAGTGTAACAGCCCCAAAATACGATACGCAGCAGAATACAACATTTGGGGTGCTACTTCATAATACATGCACACGAGTCCCAGTAAACGTTCAAAGATACATTTATAATACAAAATTTATTTATATGAAGAATATCAGAGTTACAAGGTCCCATATTAACTTAAAAACTTCATTTCAAAAGTCATTATACGACTTCTTTTCCCAAGCAACATCCTTTTGTTTAAATAAACAAAACATTTCACCAAGACACAGTTCTTGATATCCGTGTTCCGTTCCATCCAAGCCATCAAAAGCATCAATACCTGAGATACATGTTTAAAAACGTCAACAAAACGTTGAGTGAATTCATAGAGTTTACAAACAACAATCAGAACGCATATTTGGTTCCACAAAACATTATAACATTGCTTGTAGGGCAAGTTATATCATGATTTCTACTAACATGAGCCCGTGTACCGAACCTTAACACATTTACCATTTAAGATTAGATAAGCGACCGGGAAGTATGCCACTACCCCTAGTCTCAATACAAAATGTCCGTTTGACAGGATGTTCACCATCAGATCCAGACCCCGGACAGGGTTGTCAAACCCAATAGATCTATTTAATGCATTTAGCGTTTACCTCCTCGGTAATTAACGAGAGTAAAAGGCATAAACTCATAGGCAATGAAATCATATCACGTATCAAAACACATTGCGTTCACTTTTCAAAACAACATGTATCCCCCTCGCGGGTTTTAAAACATTTAAAACAGTTCGAAAGCGAGGCTATGAACTCACCTTGATCTAAGCCGAAGATCAAATAACCAAAACAATCCAAAGTCGTCTCGACAACGAACTCAACTGCGACCTATAATTAATGTCGCGCGATTACTTTATAATAAAGTACGATCAAATAGTGCGTGCATCGCAACTATTGAAGTAGTATAAATATACATACACATGTGATGAGAAATCCACTTGCGCGTCCTAGATCCTAAACTCCACATAATTGAGTTACGATCATTCTTTTTATTACACGTTCAATACTTTATTGAAAACTTTCTATTTTTAGAAAGTTGCTATTTTCGAAAAGTTACCACTTTTAGTAAGTCTCGTCATCCAATTATATTTATAAAAATATTTATTTATCTCGTCGAACTTTCGACATTCAATTTGGTTATTAATTACCCATATCGGGATTATATCGGACGTTTTTGAATCTGCCAGCAACTAAATAATTTACAATAGCTGTTTGGGATTTTCTAAACTTTCAAATCTTGTTTTCGCCGTAACTTCTTCGTTATTAGGAGTTACGGGGCGTTCAAATTACCGAAACGATCATAAAAATACCCTATACCATATTTTCTAAACCAAAATCAGATTTTATAAAATCTCGAAGCTCATTTTCCACGCCAAAGTTTCTGCTCAGAATGTATACGTTACAAAACACGCCAAAATCCATTTTCGGCCCAAAAATTCATTCACGACACATCTAAAATGGAATTTAATCAATACTCAACTCGCTCAATCAACCAATAACAAAATATAAACTAGACGACGCAAGATCTCTCGGATTTCATCACATGCAATAACCGAAAATCAATCGAATTGCTAAAATAAAAATAGCACTAGTATTAGATATACTTACAATGCTATACGAAGCAAGATCGGACAAGGAAAATTTTGTCTCGTTCCTTTTCTTTTCTAGCCGTGGACTTCGACGCAAACCAAAAACCAAAACCGCACATCTTCCAATTAAACCAACCTTTTCCAAAAACGATTAACTACCCAGGCCCTTATACTACCTATCTTTTCAACCGAAATGGTTAAATCAAGCCCGAACTCTAACTTCTTCAAACTTAAAGCATGTGAGGATTTTATTACATGGAAACGTAGGCCTTAACACAAGGATTAAGAAAATATATTTGGATTGTATTGCATGTCAAAAAATTGACGGAAATGGGTATGTTTATGGTGTGGCCGGTCGTGGGTGAACAAGGAGTGGACAAGGAGTATTTTTTTGTAAGGAAATAATGGAAGTATAAGTTGGTTTATATAGGATTATAGTTTGGCCATTTGACACAAATAGTCCCTCCTTCCTTAAAGTCTTCTATTTTTAGTACAAAAAGGTTATTTATTTCGTCATGTAACCGACCAAAGGCTCGGGATTACTCTTTCGTGACCAAATTTATTTCCGTCACACTTAATTTGGTTTAAAACTTTTAATAAAATGTTAACTCACGTCAAAATAAAGTTTTAACTCGGTTTCGACTAACTCGGGAAATAATATAACACCTCATGTTTTAGGTCATTGTACGACATTATGTAATGCACAATTTATTTTTATTGGTTACGTTAAGTGTTTACGTTTCGCGATAAAGTACGTTTAAGCCTTCCCGGAAGCACGTTAACTTATCTACGCTTCATCAAATACCTAAAATTTATACCCAATACTTAAAGTTTATTTAACTTCAAGTATTTATCACTTCATACATATTCATTATGAAGGAATTCAAATCATAACTTACAATGTACAAGTTATACATTTTTCTAAGTCTATACTACATTATACTTTATATAATACAAGTATACATTATATAAATGAGATCAAAAGGCATATCCAAACCCTCCCCTAGCATAATTTCGTGTACATATGACTAGGAAGCCAAGATAGGACTAAGAAACCTTCACAAATATCTTTATAAAAGATTTAGCATCCACTTGAACTCATGACTAGCCAAATCTTATCAAGATAAGCCCTAGCTGTTTCCATAAGCTTTGCCACCTTGCATACTTCCACTTGACACAAATATCTTCATAATATCTTCTCCAAGTAGTATAATTACCCATGCATGTGTGAGCTAAGAAGTCATAACACATTTCCTTATCAAAGAAATCACAAAAACTCTTCCTTTGTTCTCTCTACAACCCACGGCTCAAAACCCTCTCCAAATCAAATCTATAGTTTGATTTTCTGTCATTATACAAGCATGCACACATCATATCTAAGGTATTCTAAGGTGTTTTCAAGAGTTGGTTCACCATTTGCAAGCAAGGAAGCAAGAAAGAAAAAAAAGGGTTACTTGGGAAAAATTAAGGTTTCATCCTAATTTTTCAAGCCAAGAGATTTAATCACAAGGGTGTGATTGTTATTCTTATCAGCATTGGCGATAATTATCACTTATAGTGCTTGCTTACTACGAAGCTTTAGTAAAACAATTCGTGAACGCTTTCAATGAAGCCCTAGCAAACCAATCGTGCTTAGTTTTAGGATAGCCTTAGCTAATGGCTTATGCTCATCATGCGGGGGTTCATACCTACGATCACTTTGTATTAACCAGAGCTTGCCTGATGGCCAAGCTTCTTGGAAATGATCTCGACTCAATCACAGCTAGGTCTTAGCCAACCATAGTCATGCTTGTGAGTTAACAAGCCAAAATCAACATTAGACGATCGGGTTTGCGTACCTCTCAAACCAACCTTAATCTATATCCTGGTAAGTTATTCCATTCATATATCTCCTGTAGGGCACATTACATGGGCTTTACAAAACGCGTCATAAGCGTACTAACATTCCACCAAATTAAGCACATAGCACGTAAAAAATAAAGCACATTTTCACATAATTCGACGGCGATAATCCCGTTATAAACATATATTGTCAAAATACAAATAAAAAACAATCAAGAAAACAATTGAGCAACATGGGCTCGTTGCTCGTTTGACGAAGATCGCAATTCCAACTCCAACGTTTCCGCACCATGACTAGCATAGTCGACTCAGTCCTAACGCGTTGCATCAAGTCTTAGATTACTCAACTAATCAACCGAGATAATTATGCACAATCCTAATTCAATATCGTTCGACTTAAGGGCGTTTAGCTACTTTGATTGTTTCCTCCAGGTAATGGGAACGGATGTCGCCAGTTGGCTAGGAGTTCTCTAATCTTTTTGCCCCTTTTTTATACGACCACTAAGTCGTCACGTCATGGAGTAAGGACACTATACCTAACCTTAAGTCAGGAGTCGCTTAGTACCTTATTCTAATCCTCGACGATTCCAGTATATTTACAAACTATACTACCACTTACTTCCATTTCGAGGGGAAGAAGTCTTTCTTCACGACCATCGGTTGCTGCCAATAATAGCTAACACACATTCTATGTAGGAGAAGGTCATCTCCATTTCTCAGCTTAACCTCGAAATATCCCACCTTGGTTCTACCCTCCTCGGAAACATGCGACTCTAAGAAAATCCTTTTTTCTGTGTCGGTATCCGATTTCTAGGTATCTCCTATCTAACCATCCTACCATTTTTCTACGACTTTCAGGTGTGTCTACGTGTCCATGCACGATGGCACTCTATACCGTTACTAGTCCTCGGAACTTTTTTACCGTTACATGGCATGCAGACGTTCAGTCCGATCCTAGCACAAGTCCATCTCCAACAGCATCTGGCTGCACCCCTCGATGACTCAGTCCTACCAAATTGCACTTAGCACCCCACCACACTTGGTATAGACACATCGTCTCCACTAACAACCGTCGATCTTATTCATCACGAATTAAAAATTCACTCTTTTATAGACACACTCGTTCCTAAACAATACCGTTGGTATTTTCCTTTGGGACGGACTCGTTCACAAGACTCGCAGAGACTTACTCCAGGCGCAGTCAATAAGAGTAGGGTTACTTGCACAAGAATCCATAATAGGGGTAAAAAAATATTTTCTCCTTCTGAAAGTTTGACCCAAACATTTATCCTAATTATTAAGCATTTTAAGGGGACGATTTACACGACATAGCGGTGAGTTCTTCCTAAATTATGCAATAATTGATCAAAGTTATGCATACTGAGGAATCCAAACGACATCATAGTACATTTCCGTCAAAACGTTCCTTTTTCATACGCTACACGCGTAAGTTATTTCCTTGATAATTTTTTTTAAATAAAATAAAAATACGATTGTTTCAAAAGAGGAACAAAGGTAGAATCATTCCGTTGCCATTCTTTTTTATTAAAAGGAAATTTATATATATACTACTATATATATTCTATATATATATATTTATGATATATATTTATATACTATATTATATATATATTAAATAATCTTTATATATAACATTATACATATACTACATATACATCTACATCATATACATCTACAATACTTATACAATATACTACATATACATATACATATATATATATATTTATATATATAATTATATATATTTTTTATTATATATATATATATACATACACATCACACCACACACACACAAACTATATATTATAATATATATATATATACACAATCTAGTATATATACATGTACATATATATATATATATACATGTATATATTTTATATATTATATTTTATATACTATATATATATACATGTATAGTATATATATATATATACATGTATATATATATATACATGTATATATATTACATGTATCTATATATATATACATGTATACATTATATATGATATATATATATATATATATATATATATATATATATATATATATATATATATATATATATCATATATTACATATATTTATATATATATATATATATATATATATATATATATGTATATATTATATAAAATATATATAGTAGTAGGATTAGGGAGAAGTAAATTAAAATAAAAAGTGGTGAGAAGTGATAAAATCACTCTTTGAGAATGCAGTTCGACTTGCATTAGATGCATTTCTATTCATTTAGATGCACCATTTTGAGTTTCGAACGTTAACTTGATGTGTAGATGGTGCAAATTGTTTGATGATTTCGCAATGTAGAGGAACAAAAAAATAAAATGCATCTAATAACGTTATGCATCTAATTAAGCTAGAAAACACATTATGATGCGTTATAATGCATATAGATTATAATGATGCTTCTATTTAAGTCGGTGCATCTCGGTATGCGGTTTATAGTTATTTTATCCTTCTATTTAAGAAAAATTCTTATTTAATCCTAACTCTATATTATATATACACTATATATATATAATATCATTATATTATATATATATAATATTATATAGATATATAGTATATATATATATATATATAATATAATACTATATATACACTGTAGAGAAAAATTCATTGACAACCATAGGGTCGGTTTATGAATTTTGAAAACACATTTGCTATTGTTTACACAAGTAGTTTATAAAACACAATCAATACAATTCGCGCAATGCCATTTTTCCAACACACAAATTCGTTATTGCGATTCCAAAATTTTAAAATCATCAATTCACAAGACATCCTTTAATTACATGTTTCAGGGTCATATGGGCACAACAAGTACCAAAAATAATAATACCCACTCATGGACTATGCAAGCAAGTATGATACACGTGTGAAGGATCCACCAACCGAAATCCTTCCACACTCGGGGTTAAGTCAATCTAGCAACAAGACCACTCAAAGGCAACAACATCCACAATCGCACAAAGCTCATAACCAAGGATAATCAAAATCCCTCATAACCATAACAATGATAATAAGTTGGTGGGTAGTTGGGTTCGATTACATACACATGTGAAAGATTCACCAATTGAAGTCACCCAACACTCAGGGTCAAATCAATCTCTCAATTAGTCAAATGTCTTGAGGTAACTACGACCTCCAAGCACCACTTACGTGAACAACATATACATTAACTCTCCTAGAGTTCTAAATTCCTAATCAATGGCTTAAAAGAATGATATAATACACCGGTGATGAGATAAAATTTTGAGGCAATAATGACCTCAGACCAATAAGCCTTTAGCTTCTTAAAACCTTTCAAATTACTAGTCCGTGGATAATAAAGGTATGGGGTTTTGGCCTACGGAATTCATTCCGAGTCTAATTTCCATAAATGTAGGGCCCACAGCCCATAAAGTTTCAGAATCTAGGTTAAATTACCATTTCCCCTATCTATCAAGGCTGCCATTTTCCAAAATTTTATCGCTACACTAAATTGAGTGTATCTCCAAAACCGTGCGTTCGCAAAAGCTAAAACGCTCGCTCAAATCTAAGTTTGCTCAATATCTAGAACTTACAATTTTCATATTTGGGTGTTGACTATGTAAATGTTTAGACTGGTTACCAGTCAAATTTATTGGTCTCATCTTTATTGATAGTTTTGCCATTTTGGCGATAACCCATTCTTCGAGCGTTGATATGACTCCATCCGAATTCCCACATATACCTAAGATGTTTATCTACATCCTAGTCCAATTTACCAGGTCTTCATAGACCAAAAACATTTTGAAACATACTCAATAAGCTGCTGCTCCAAAGCACTCTCCCAAGAAATTGTGACCAATTTTTTTTTGTAGTTTACGAAAATGAGCGTAGTTTAAAGTTTATTAATGCTATTGACGTGAGACCAATCGAAGGTGATAGCCCTAAGAGTCTTCTACAGGAACCATAATTCTCCTTTGAAAAGTTAATACCAAAATTTAGTGTTTTACTCGTTTCCTAAAAGTGGTTCCAGATTTGGCTTGTTTTTGTAAAACGTGTGATATCTCACTCATCCAGAGGAGATACGACCCTATCCAATTAGCTACATGCACATAAGACTTAGACCTATGTTTCTATCAAAACCTCATGCGTCTCGTGTCCAAAAATATTTTGCAATTAACCCCACAACCTGCTGGTTACAAACTGTCATAAAAATCCATTTTGAAATTCAACCAAACACCATTTTAATTCCTCCAAAATCCAATACAAAGCCATACCTAATGAATTAGCACTCTTTCGAACACATAAAATCATGGGTTTCCAGACCCAAACATTTCAAGAGTTACTAAGTAGAGGTCGACACAAAAGAACAAAGCACAACACACCTACTTCATTCAAAGCTTCAAAGATTGACGTTTCCAATTGACGCATACGCGGGAATAAGTACTAACTATTTTCAAAACAATGATAGGGTTATGGTGCATGACATTAAAGTAAAACTTCCATCAACTAGAAAATCTCAAAACGATAAATTACGAAACAACATATGCGATTCAAAATCAATAAGAAGAGTATTCAAACTCGAAGTCAAATGATAAATTACCCAGTGGGATCGACAAACCACGAAGAATTCATATCATCGAAAGATAACAAAGTAGTGTCGCTAAAAGTTTCAGAGATATCCATATAACAGCGATGTTTCATTCATATATATCAACGAATGTTTTTATTTTATTCTCATTCAAATGCTCATAAAAATTAAAACATTCGTAAGTCGCGAATATCAAGATCATATGTATAGCCGTACACTTAAGGACGGATGCCCGTTTAATATAATGGATAGGATATGATATTTATACACTTTATACACATATATATTACATATTTCATATATATATATATATATTTTATATATATACATTTATATATATATATATATATATATATATATATATATAGATGTATATGTCTATTTATGTTATATATATGTGTATATATGGTATATATATGTATATATATAGATATATGTTTGTGTGTGTGTGTATTATGGTGTGTGTATATATGTATATTTATATTATATATATATATTATTATATATATATATATATATATTTATTAGATATGTTTGTTTGTGTGGTTGTGTATATTGTGTATAATTTATTATATATATATATATTTATTATATATATACTATATTGTATATATATTATATAATATATATATATTATATATATTACGTATATATATATATATATTATATATATTTATTATATAATGTATATATATATGTGTTTAATGTGTGTGTATGTGTGTGTGTGTGTGTATACATACACGTATATAATACTTATATCAAGTGTCACCCACTTGTCACGCACATAATATGCAATCAAAGCATCACATAAGGCATCTAAAGATCGGGAACAACACGCGCGCGGATATCGAACAACGGTGAAAGACTCGTGAAATTTTTCCAAAAACAGTTGTAGTCTAAATTTTGTAAAACGACTTAGTTCGCTACAACTCGTGCTCTGCTACCACTCTGTAACACCCCATAAATACGATAAGCAATGGAATACAACATTTAGGGTGCTACTTCATAATACATACACATGAGTCCCAGTAAATGTTCAAAAGATACATTTATAAATCAATTTCATTTCATTTATTCAAAGGAAAATCAGAGTTACAAGGTCCTAAATGGGTTAATTGCCTAAAAATGTATTATACTTGCCACTTTTTGTCATTGTATGTAGACAACTATTTTTTTGCCATTGTGTCGTTCAACTTTTGAATTCGTGCTATTGTGTGTATTCTGCGACTATTTCTGCATGTAAAATGACCATTTTACCCTTCAAATTTGAAACAAAAGTTGAGGGTAAAATGTTACAAATACACACAATAGCACGAATTTAAAAGTTGAACGACACAATGGCAAAAAAAATAGTTGTCTAACAGACAATGACAAAATAGTGACATAGTATAGTTCATTTTTATGCAATTAACCCGTCCAAATTTTACTTAAAAACTTCATTTCAAAAAGTCGTGATACGACTACTTATCCAAAGCATCCTTTTTGTTTAAATAAACAAACATTTCACCAAGACATAGTCTTTGATATCCGCGTTTCGTTCCATCCCAGCCATCAATAGCATCAATACCTGAGATACATGTTTAAAAAGCGTCAACAAAACGTTGAGTGAATTCATAGAGTTTACATTTAATAGTTAGAACGCATCATTATTTGGTTTCAACAAAAGAATATAGCATTTGCTTGCAGGGCATGTTTTTCATGATATCCTAACATGAGCCGTGTACTGAACCTTACATATTTTTATCATGATTAGACAAAAATAAGTGACAGGGAAGGTATGCCACTACCTTAGTTCTTCAATACAAAATGTTCGTTTGACAGGGTGGTTTTCACATCGATCCAGACCTCGGACAGGGTTGTCAAACCCAATAGATTATTTGATGCATTCAACGTTTAACCTCTCGGTAATAGAACGAGTACACAGTAAAAGGCTCAACTACTGTAGGCATGAAATCATATCACGTATCAAAAACACATTGCTTTCACTTTTCCAAAACAACATGTATCCCTCTCGAGGGTTTTACAACATTTAAAACAGTTTGAAAGCGAGGCTAGGAACTCACCTTAATCTAAGCTGAAGATCAAAATTACCGTGGTCTAAATCCAAAGATGTCTCAGCACGAACTCAACCGCGACCTATAATTTATGTCCCTCAAATTTATTATACCGTAAAGTATGATCAAATAGTGTGTGCATCGCAACTATTGAAGTAGTATAAATATACATACACATGTGATGAGAAATCCACTTGCGCGTCCTAGGTCCTAAACTCCACATAATTGAGTTACGATCATTCTTTATTTAGAATATACGAAAACAATTATAACATTGCTTGCAAGGCAAGTTATATCATGATTTCCACTAACATGAGCCCGTGTACCGAACCTTAACACATTTATCATTTAAGATAAAATAAGTGACCGGGAAGTATGCCACTACCCCTAGTCTCAATACAAAATGTCCGTTTGACAGGGTGTTCACCATCGGATCCAGACCCCGGACAGGGTTGTCAAACCCAATAGATCTATTTAATGCATTCAGCGTTTACCTCCTCGGTAATTAACGAGTACACAGTAAAAGGCATAAACTCATAGGCAATGAAATCATATCACGTATCAAAACACATTGCGTTCACTTTTCAAAACAACATGTATCCCCCTCGCGGGTTTTAAAACATTTAAAACAGTTCGAAAGCGAGGCTATGAACTCACCTTGATCTAAGCCGAAGATCAAATAACCAAAACAATCCAAAGTCGTCTCGACAACGAACTCAACTGCGACCTATAATTAATGTCGCGCGATTACTTTATAATAAAGTACGATCAAATAGTGCGTGCATCGCAACTATTGAAGTAGTATAAATATACATACACATGTGATGAGAAATCCACTTGCGCGTCCTAGATCCTAAACTCCACATAATTGAGTTACGATCATTCTTTTTATTACACGTTCAATACTTTATTGAAAACTTTCTATTTTCGAAAACTTTCTATTTTTAGAAAGTTGCTATTTTCAGAAAGTTACCACTTTTAGTAAGTCTCGTCATCCAATTATATTTATAAAAATATTTATTTATCTCGTCGAACTTTCGACATTCAATTTGGTTATTAATTACCCATATCGAGATTATATCGGACGTTTTTGAATCTGCCAGCAACTAAATAATTTACAATAGCTGTTTGGGATTTTCTAAACTTTTAAATTTTGTTTTCGCCGTAACTTCTTCGTTATTAGGAGTTACGGGGCGTTCGAATTACCGAAATGATCGTAAAAATACCCTCTACCATATTTTCTAAACCAAAATCAGATTTTATAAAATCTCAAACCTCGTTTTCCGCGCCAAAGTTTCTGCTCAGAATGTATACGTTACAAAACACGCCAAAATCCATTTTCGGCCCAAAAATTCATTCACGACACATCTAAAATGGCCTTTAATCAATACTCAAATGGGTCAATCAACCAATAACAAAATATAAACTAGACGACGTAAGATCTCTCGGATTTCATCACATGCAATAACTGAAAATCAATCGAATTGCTAAAATAAAAATAGCACTAGTATTAGATATACTTACAATGCTATACGAAGCAAGATCGGACAAGGAAAATTTTGTCTCATTCCTTTTCTTTTCTAGCCGTGACTTCGGACCAAACCAAAAACCGAAACCGCACATTTTTCCAATTAACCAACCTTCCAAAAATGATTATCTACCCACTTTTACTACCATCTTTCAACCGAAATGGTTAAATCAAGCCCGAACTCTAACTTCTTCAAAACTTAATGCATGTGGGATTTTATTACATGGAAACGTAGGCCTTAACACAAGGATTAAGAAAATATATTTGGATTGTATTGCATGTCAAAAAATCGACGGAAATGGGCATGTTTATGGTGTGGCCGGTCGTGGGTGAACAAGGAGTGGACAAGGAGTATTTTTTTTGTAAGGAAATAATGGAAGTATAAGTTGGTTTATATAGGATTATAGTTTGGCCATTTGACACAAATAGTCCCTCCTTCCTTAAAGTCTTCTATTTTTAGTACAAAAGGTTATTTATTTCGTCATGTAACCGACCAAAGGCTCGGGATTACTCTTTCGTGACCAAATTTATTTTCGTCACACTTAATTTGGTTTAAAACTTTTAATAAAATGTTAACTCACGTCAAAATAAAGTTTTGACTCGGTTTCGACTAACTCGGGAAATAATGTCGAGTCCAACGAAATATGAATTTTGAAAAATATAAAATTAACGGGGTGCGTCATAAAATTTTATGAAGCCCAAAACGTTCAACGGTCGCGCGGTCAAACTTTGACTCGCAAATCGACTAAAAATAATAATTTCTCAAATCCGTTCGTAATAAAATACGAAAATATTTATTTTTGACAAATAAAATTTTAAATGTCGACGCTTGTTCACATGAACTTATAAAATAATAACTATGACGTTGAATCCGCGATCGTCATATGCGTCATAAAACTCAGGTTGTTACACTTAGTTAATGTATGATCCAATATAATTTAGTGATGAGGGGCTTCCTGGGGGATTACATCTTTCTTTTCTTCTTGTCCACAGGCCCATCGTCATTGATCTCATGTGGGTCCTTTACTGAACACAACACTTCATCTGTATAAGAGTCTTCCAGTTCAGACCTTAAACAATGGAAGTATATAAAAGCTGTTAGTAAGGTGAGTGCACAATGTGTTTCCAAAATAGTGTTTTGTTATTTTTTCCGCACCGCTAGTGTTAAAAGTAGTTAACAACATTTTCTTGCTCTTCTCCTAATTAGGCTTTGATAGAGTGCACACGGATGGTTCCATTGTTAATCTTTTAAATGATGGCTCTGAATCATTGACAGTTATCAATTGGTTGCTAGAGGATGCCCCGTCGTCTACCAAGTCAGTCGTATTAATTTTCCATCATGTGAAGCTTTCATAGCTTCCATACTCATAGTATGTGTGTGATTTGAGCTCCATAACATGAGTGGTACCAATGAGATTCTTTATAGCAGTTGGCAAGCCTGAATCATCCTCTACAGACTGTATATGGAGGTTAGTGTCAATGTAGCAATGTGGTTGAAATAAATAACAGAAACTAACCTTATCTTACACCTCTATGAGAGAGTCATCATAACAGTTAAGCAACTCGGTTGCTATCTCATTGAATATGATGACAACGGTATGTGCAGTGTCATCAGCAATGACAACCTCAAGCCTATACCTGCATAGTGCATGCAGTGGAGGAAAGGTAAAGAACAACATATGTTGCATTGTAATTCAGTTTGCGTAAGAGATGTCAAAAGTATTACCGCAAAACAGGGTAATCCACAGTCCTATTACATGTCTCGCATAGGAACTTTCCTGCCTTACGGGAAACACTCTTCTTGCATTTCTCTCCACCACAGGAGGGATAGTTTCACTCACTCTTTCTCCTAATATCTTTAATCATCACCTTGCATTGGAAGGTCACCGCCTGGAAACATACATCATTTATAAATAGCATGAGGGGGAGTAACATAGTAACCTGTATGGCTAGGGGACAAAAGTACATACATTGTTTTTGCGATTTCTGGTCCACAGCAGAAGGTTTTCAACTGTCCCTTCCCTTGGCTGAGAAGAGTCCACCATCATCATCTCCTTGTTTGGCTCAACTAAGCTATCATCCACATTGATAGAAATGGTAAGCATGTGTTTATTACAAAAACTAACTTTAACAATCACGTACTGTGTCACCTTGTCACTGATCTCAGTTCCTGCAGCGAGGAGATATCATCATTATCATAAATGATCGTTGATGAAGTGCTTGACAAATACAGCTTATCTGCAAGGTAAGAATTAGTCTAATTTAGTAACAGAGTGATGTAAAGTGTAAATGCCAATCAATGTACATGGGTCCTTACTGTTGTAAGTCTTGGCGGTCATTAAAGTTAACACAATAGCACACATCCCAACATGTGAAGTTTTATTCTTTATCAAAGAATCACCAATACCACCCGATAGAGTAACCCTTAGTGACTGCCCCCTGGCACATAATATAGCAATCATCATAAAGGCGCCTAAGAAAGATGAATGTGATGTTTCAAGACAACAATTCTAACCTTTGGCTTGCTAGGTAAAAATCAAGTGTTTTGGAGCCAGATTTCGTGTAAGTGGTTCTCCCAACATTTGTTACGTAACCGTTTACATCTGCAGGGGATTAAACAACCTTTTAATATATGTATAAAACAGATGGCCTAAATAGTTAGATAGATAAAACCAGCAGGTGATTACCAATCATGTACTTGTTATTTGTAAGCTTAATATCATCAAAATTAACCAACTGGAATGTATATCTTACAAAACCAACACTGTTAGCAGAAACCTTCCTTATTGTTGTTAAGCCATCAAATTCAAGCATAAACATATCATGCCTGAAAACCCAAAACTTATCCTTGTTAGGTAGAACAACAAAATTTTTAATCAAAAAGTTTCCTCCTTCTTTTAGCCTCAAAAAGTTGTGTGCTATGGTTGCTTTAGCAGTACAATGGATCATATTACCCTGCAAGAACTAAGCGTTAGAAACACTAACTACAATAGGGAATGAAATTGGCACAACTTACCTTTGAATTAGAGACAACAGAATTTGTGCTTAAATACCGGCCTGTTGTAGCATTTACGTCCCAAACTCTACCAACCATCACAATGATACTGCCAGTGCTATCCACCTTCAATTCGTCCAAGAACAAAGGGGGGTTCGATTGTAGAGGTGCAACCATGTCTGCAATCTTGGTACTCAAGCTGGTGCTTGCAGGTTTGGTTGACATTTTTGCTTTGCCTAAATATTTCTGTATCTATTATAAATTAACTGTTATGATGTATGGGAAGCTAAAGAGGGAAAATCTGTATTTATAGCCACATCCAGCCAATTTCGTCTGCCCTAAGGATGTAAATACAGGAGGCCTAAAGTCTATAGGTACATCTTTAACAATTGTAACAGCAGCTTCATATTCAATTCAGTATAATAGATAAATTAATTGTCTGCATGCTTCATATTCAATCTTCCTCCTGCATTAACTTTTTTAGAATTAAAGGAGAGTCTTTGAGTTCTCTCTACTGTATGTCGTATGCATTAAACTTGTGTACTCTTAGTTGTGAGTCTTGAACCCCCTAATCATGACTACTAGAGGGATGAATCCTTTAGTATAATAGATGTTTATTGTCGTAAGATAACATAACCAACTGATCTTTGTTTTGTTGACAACATATAACTCTTCTAGACAATATAATTGACAAAATACATTAACTTTACATATATAAGCAGTTGGTTATTTTATCTCATTCGATTACTTCATTTTTATAAATTTTTCACTTTTAAATTTCATAACTTAATAACACTGTATGAAGATGCACAAAAAGTGTTTGTTGAAATGACAGACATAATTGTAGCTGTGCATACTTATCTAATTGGATAACTTTCGGATTCAATTATGTATACTTGGTGCAAATTTTAAAAATTTGAATGTCTAATCATAATTTCAGTTGATTCAAATTGTTTTGCATACGTATTGGAGTAAGATAAAGAATGAGGGAAGACATGCACTGGGTTTTACTTGTAAAAAATCTGACCATAACTAAATTAATGGCTACAACACCTCCTTAGTTGCTTATTTAGTCGAAAATAAAAAGATAAATAGTTTCGTACAAACACTATATTTTTAATAATTTGCATTACAAAGGCACTTACTATATATAAATTTTCACGAGTTAAGAGTCTAACATGATTTCATTTTGCTAATAAAGGTTTTTGAAAAATCAAAAGGTAGAATGTATTGTTTAAATATATGTGGTAAGGATGAATCAAAACTAGGTGTAAGTAACTCAATGATGATACTAATTGATATGGGGTAATAATGAGTTTGATGGTGTCTCATACACCTTGATTAACTTATCTTCTTAGTTTAAAAGCAAATAAGCTGGACCACCCATTGAGTGTTTGATTGATTACTTTATAGAGCTATAATCTCATGCCTTAATTAGAACAAGAAAATAGATATCCAATAATGTAACTAGGCTTTTCGGTATATCACCTATTTGTTTTTTTACTTTCCTGATAAAAAGAGTTTGATCTACCTTTATAATAATGAATATGCAACAATTATATTATTGTTTTGGAGTTGTATTATTTGGAGGTTTAACTTGGGGATCACGACTAGCAGTAGGTAAATAGACTACGATAGAGGTTATTGATGCGATCAGGTGGTGAGAAAGTTCTCAAAAATTCAGCTAGAATCATTCATAAGCAATTTTGGGTGATGTGTCTCTTTGTCACATTTATGTTTAATTTGGTAAGATTAATTACCTTGCATGCTATTAGAATCTAATTTATCTTTCTATTATTTAATAAGGTTGTTAGCTTGCAAATAATGCGTGCAGTTGAGAAAAGAAGCAACGCATATCAAGATTAAACAAGATTTCTTTAGGGTTATACAATTGAACTACAAACGGGCATGAGAGCAATAACTGATCAAGATGGATTCAGACACCACAAGCAAACTAAGGTTGCAGTTTGCATACAGGTTCATATAACTACTGGTTCATTTAAGAACACAAGTTATAGTCACTCTAATAAATTATGTTTTTGATGGTATACAAGCTCAGTACCGAAGTTGCAAAGCACATTTATGCTTTAAGTCTTCAGAATGCTACATTGTCTATACCTTGATACCTTCATTAATACAAGATACGCTAAAGTAGTACGTGACTGAATTCTAAGCAGGTCTCGTTAGCTTTCTTGACGTGTCGACATCTCCGTTAATTACATTCCCACTTCTTTGTTAAAGTAATCAAACCTAAAGAAAAACTGCCCACTATCCACTGCAACAAATAACCGTTCATGAACTACTATTAGGTAAACCACCTTCCCTCTTTTTGATTAGGTTATGATCGATTATATGAAACTTAAATCATTGACAACTCACACCTCACACTTATCCCACATGTTGAAATATAATTTCAAATTTGAATCACAAGCTTTAGGCTCTAAACCATCACATCATGTCAACTCACTCCTTTGCATCTTTATCCCACATGTCTAATAGTTTGAATTTTAAATTTAAATTATCCCTCTCACAACATCCATACTTGCCCACCAAGCTGAGAATATTCTTTGCCATATTTTTTTCTATCCTAACTATGCCAACTCATCAATCTAACCATGAGTTAGTTTCTAACTAAACCATTTACATGTGAGGAATACCCAAACATAACTCCTTTGTCTAATAGTTCTTCTGTATCTCTTTGATATTGGACAAACATCCCCAAATCTTCTTCTAAACTACTTCATAAATGTTTCTATCAAATGGCTATTTAAGTTGGTTGACCTTGAGTGTAGGAATGATGAAAAGGTCAAAGCATGAAGTAAAATTAGGGGTTTAACAAGAATGGCTATTTAAAACGCCAAAACCTGAAAAATGTTCTTAGGCTTCTGGTGCGCTGGCCACGCATTACACATGGCCAGCACGCCACTCTCGAATTGCATTGTCCCATTTTGGATTTTTGGCCTATAAATATCCCCTATTGGCCTTTGTATAAGAAAATAAAATCTCACTTGATAGGAATCTAGTGGGTAGACCTAAGCTAGATAGAAATCGAAACCTAGACTATTCCCTGGCAGCGACGCCAACAACTTGATGCGTCGCGTTGCAAACAATAAGTTTTACATCCCTCATAGGCAGAGTACCTAATCGTTGTAGTATAGTATAGGCAAGACTCGAGGGGTTGATCGTTCTCTAGAGGAATAGTGAGGTAGGCTCGAAAAGTATGTCACTAAGGTCTAAGGGTTAAAGGAAGATTGCTTTTATGTTTTTATGTTATTTATGAAAGAAAGTAAATCCAATATTTTGAGAAAAGGGTTTTAAATAAATTAATCTACTCATAGTTATGCAATAAATGTAAAATTGGTAGAAACTCAAATAGGAAAAAAACGTGCTCACTTAATAATGCATAACTCCCTAGTTACTTTACATAATCTATTGCGTTGTCACACCCTTATTAGTGTAATGTGAAGTATTCCCTAATTTAGTTGCAGGGTGGTCAGTCCCACACCTATGTGATCAAATAGGTAGACAACGCTTAGCAATGCATTTCCTACTCAATAGTTAAACCACACACAGTAAATACACACCTAAATCAACTACCTAAGACTTAGGGTTTATTGATTAGTCACATTTAAATAGACGTCTAACTACTCAACGGTTATGTAACTAGTTTTCTACTACCTAATGTGCAGGGAAGGCAATGGGTCGGGTTTGGGTGTACCGTACCCGCACACGTTTATAATATCCACATCCGTACCCGCCCCATTACCCGTTGGGTACCCAGTTGATATTATCCATCGGTTTTTGAGTTTCCCCGCAAGTGTCGGGTATCCCTAATTGAATATTTAATGGACAAAAACGTGATTATCAAGATTAAGTCACACTCAAACCCATCGACAAAATAAAGCAAAACACCCTAATATATTTAAAAAATTTAAAAGGTTAGAAAACAAATATTGTAACAAACGATTTAACGCTTTCGAATAATTCATGTACAACATTCAAATGTGTTAAATAACAAAGATACTTATATAAAAAAATACAATGAAAGAAATTATATATATATATATATATATATATATATATATATATATATATATATATATATATATATATATACTAGTTGCAAAGCCCGCCCGATGGGCGGGCTTGCCTTGTGAGTATCCTTGGAAAAATTTAAGTAACGGTTCATGAAGTAGGAACAATATTAAATTATAATAGAGTGAATAACGAATACAAAATACATGAAACGTAATCTCATGAGATGAAATAAAACTTAATAAACTATCCGCAATTACGAAGTATATAGTACCATTTTAAATTCGATATAAAGCTTCTTTATACACAACGTTGGTGGTAGAATTGGTATAATTACCATCTCTATCACAACATAAAACCTTCAAACCCTTCTTGGTCTTGACTCTCGATACAGCGACATATAGTTGGCCATGAGAGAAAACCGGCCTTTGAAGAAACAACCCAACCTTAGACAACGTCTGGCCTTGACTTTTATTAATGGTCATACCAAAACAAATCTGAACATGGAATTGTCTTCGGTTTAGTTTAAACGGCAACTTAGTGTCAGACGGACTAATGACCATACGTGGAATTGCGCAAATAGTACCCACACTACCACCAGATATTATCTTAGCTTCAATTACGTTTGTTCCCATTCTTAATACCTGAAGCCTAGTTCCGTTACATAGTCCGGCCCTTTGGTCAATGTTTCGCATGCACATAACCGGAGTACCTATTTTTAGTTTTATACTATGGTGCGGAATGCCAGCCATGTTGAGGTTATTAAGGAATTCTTCTGTGTACATTGTTTCATTAAAATTGTTGTCGACATCAGCAACACCGACCGTGTCAGAAGAATTGTATGTCTTTTCATCACCTGGAATTAACGACAACATTCTATCATTTATCATATCCACCAACTCGTGAGTCGGTGCAAGAATTGCTCTCTCTTGGAAATAATCCGGATCATATAGGTTTTGAAGCAAATATGGATAGCTTTCATGAATAATGGAACCAATATAGTCGTCGGAATCTGGAATCAACATATCATCAGGAAATTCCACATTTGCCTCTCCATCATTTTTTCCACCAATTTTACCATTCCTAATATTTAGTATCCAATCAGCAAAATCTTGTATTTCTTTCTTTTCAGAATTATTGGAACCTGATCCTAGCCTCATGTTAACCGTTAATTTCATAATGGTGCAATGATTCCACAAATAAGAAGAGTTTATGGCCGCGTGTACAACATCTTGTCGGCTGCCATTTGGTACAACCGGTAGGATCTGTCAGAAGTCTCCACCAAACACGACAACTTTTCCCCTAAAAACCTGTTCATAAGGCGTTGAGGGATCTGTGCGACAAATGTCTCGCATTGTCCTATCAAACGCCCTATAACAATGTCAATTGACTATAGGAGCCTCATCCCATATAATTAGTTTAGTCATCCTTAACAACTCTGCCAACTCACAATCCACGAAAATGTTACACATAGAATCCTCAACCACATTGATTGGTATGGCAAACCTAGAATGAGTTATCCCACCACCTTCCAAGAGAAGAGTTGCAATACCACTTGATGCGACATTTAAAACGATTCCACCTTGTGAACGACATGCCGCTGACATAGTCTTATATAGGTAAGTCTTACCTGTCCCGCCATATTCGTATACGAAGAACATACCTCCTTTATTTTTATCAACATAATCCATTATAGTTCTGTATATTCCTTTTTGCTCTTCTGTCAATGTAACGTAGAGTCTTTTGTGTTCTTCTTTTAACTTATCTTTATCGTATGACAGTTCATCGTGCACCAACCTGTTATATCCGTCCATGGTGTATTCTCCTATAGGGTACGACATGTTTGGGATACTTTTCAAGCTCTTGTTGTTACTTAGAAGCATGTGTTCAATATATAAAAGGCAGTAGTTTTTCTTTTGCTCATCTGAAAGTACCAATTATGTAATTTACGTGATATTAATCAATTAGTTTGCAAAATGATATAAATATTTTTAAAATTTTAAGCATCTAATATAGAGTAAAATGTACTCTAACATTGTTGAACACGTAATATATCTGGAAAATGACGCGCCTACCTTTGACACAGGGTTGTGATAATCAAAACATATATAGGTGCAAAAATTAGTGAGAAATAATCAAGGGTGACAGACTATAGACACGAACATCAAATGGACGGGAAGCGAAGCTCAGATGGTGGAGGGTTTGAAAATTGGCTATAAAGTTGTGAATATGTTTTGTTAGTTGAATATTTTGTGCACAATATGTCTAAATGTAACTGTATCGATAAATCGAGAGATAAAATTAGTGATTATGCTACTGATACAGTAAGCGATAAAATGGAAGTTATGGTTGACCAAGTCCAAGCCATGTTATTCGACATGATCTCGAGCCTAGAACCAAAGCCTACAGGAAGTATGATTTTAGATCCACCTATTCCCAAGAAAGAAAACCTAACTTTTGATCCTAACCCCGGGCCTTCATTTCCAAAAGAAAGTTAGATTTGGCCATGAGTTTGCTTAAATACTGATGTTGCAAGTGTTTTTGGCAATCGTGTTATCTTGTTTATCTATTACAGTGTCTTGTACATATTAACATGCAACCTTGTTGATAATTTGAGGTTTAAAATTGAAAGACAAAATTTTAAAATATAGGAGTGTTATCTTGTTCATCTATTACAGTACATTTAAGGCATCGTAACATGCAAACAGAGAAATTCTGGATTAGACAACAAATCTGAGTGTAAGAGACTGTTTCATAATGTATAAGGCATTTGCTGGTACTTACGCTTTATGTTAAGGTACTTACGCTTTCATATGGTCTAAGGCATGTTAAGGTACTTACGCTTTACAACAAATCTAAGTGTAAGCTACTGTTTCATACGGTCTAAAACATGTTCATTTTCTATAAGGTTTGTCTACAAACACTTTATTCTTCAAAATGTGGGTATTATGTAATTATCAAGTGCCAAATAATCACAAAAAATGTAAAAGTTTAAATTACCTGGATCATTCTTCTTAACTCGTTCGATACTCTCAACATCAGTAGCCATGACATGCCATGTTTTTTCGTAGACAAACTTCAGGCGAGACATACTGTCCGTCATAATTAGCATAACAAAAAAAGGTCGCAAATAATTTCCCATTCCCCAATGACTTGCTTCTAACAGCCCATCAATATATTCCTTGTCATCCTCCAAAAGACCGCGAGCATAGCAAGCGTCTTTAAATGTAGGGTAAACAACATCATCAAATTTCTTAAAATCCTCCCAGTCCATAGTGCCTCTAACCTTGTTAAGCAATACTCGCAAATAAAACATTTCACCCCAAGAAGGAGGAACGTGATGTATACGTCCAATACTTTCACCCTTTTGCCTTCGTTGCCAAACCTTTTCATCATGCTTCCATACATAATACTTTGGAAACTCAACATAAAGAAGCTTTTGTGCAAAAGTATCTGTCTTTTTTGTTTCCATCCAAGCTTGAAACTTTGTTTCATTAACCGACGCCTTATCAAGTGTGTAGTAATAAGTATGGCCTATACGGCATCATAGTTACGGGCCGTATGTTTAATAGTTATATATAAGTTCATAAAAAAGTATATGGTTATATTGATATTGATAGTAAGTTGGCAAATGAAACTTTCTTTGTTTTGGTGAATGATTGTAGTAATTCATAGCATATTTATTTTAAAGAGACTACACATTTTGTTATATGTAGTTTTGGTGAATGGTTATCAAATGAAACTTTCTTTGTTTTGGTGAATGATTGTAGTAATTCATAGCAATTGAAACATGACTTTTTAAGATTATATGTAGTTTTCCGCTCCGGTTAATTTCGTTTTAGTATTTTTTTTCTAAATCATAACCCATCCGTAAACTACTTTTTATAAAGTACAAAAACCGTACCAAACCGAACCTTGGCCACATTGCTATACATACATTTTAAAATATAGGATTATCCATATTTTTAAAAATAACAATGAAACGTTATTTTTAAGAAGCATGAAAAAACCAAAAAGCAATCACACTCTAAAAATCTATTACTCTATATCACACTTATAACACTTCACTATCCATCTAACCCCACATTATATTATACAGGAAACCAAATTTATAACTACTTAAAAAACGTCTCAACAATCTAAACAGAACAGCAGGTACTTTGATCGATTTCTGCTTATTTAGTTTAAACCAATTTTATGTTTATATGTTGTTATTTATACGTATCAATATGTTAATTGTTGTTATTCTTATGATTTTAGTTAGGTTTAATACATAATTTCTTTTAGTAGATTATATAAAGATCAAACGCAGGTAATGATGTTATTATAGGTTTTGATATATGGATCAACCATTGCATTTTGGATACGATAGTCTAAAAAGAAAGCCCCAATTTTAATTTGGTTATGAACCAATTCATTTTCCAATTTGAATATTGATTTTGGTGAGTTATAATACAATAGATGTTCTTGAAAGTTAGTATTGAAACTGAATTTTGGGCCGGTGACCGTATTCCTATGCAAACTGAAATGTGTGGATTGAAGACCGTTTTTCAATTTGTATCAAACTGATGTGTGATATGAATGTGTTTTTCTAACAAAGTTTTTTTATATGTAGAAACATGCCTATCGAATTTGTTGTTTTTATGAATCGCACAACTTACCCAGATTTTCAGGTATTAAGATTAACTTATCAAGTCGTTTTAATTGTCATGTTAATGTACACCATGATAGTTGCATAATAAAATTTCAATATTAATTTACAGGAACTACCAAGTTTGTTTTTGAAGTCTTGTTTTAATGGGAACATGCATCTTTATGTGACAAGTAACAGACGTTACCGTTTTAAAGCAAAGTTAGTGGTACCCAATAAAGGCCCAATTAGGATAACGGGTGATCGATGGGTGCAATTCTGCTTAACAAACATGTAAAAAGCAATCTTGTTGCACTTCGTTGAGCAGGGTGATGATACCTTTTACGTTACAGGATATGATAATGATGGCATGGAATGTGGTGGTTACAATGTAGTTAGGAAACGCCCAGGAAGGATTGTGACTCGTGTCTGGCCATACCAAGACTATCCTCAGGTATTCATTAATTATTTTTGTTTAACTTTGTTAGCCTACACGTGTGTAATTGGGAAAATTGACAGATGCTTCCTACTGATTTTTTATTTGGGTTGGATCAGAACGCCCCGTTAAGTATAATTGCAAACAGAATAAATCATGATATACATGTTCAACGTGTTGAGATAGGAGAGCAAACTGGTGTTTTTAAGTATCAATTGAATGAAGATGACTGGAATGCATTAGTTGAAGCAGTTGGGTTAGAATGGGGGATGTTGGTGGTTTTCACAAGAACAAACTTAAATACTTTAGGGTTAATGGCTTTTCACACTTGTGGTAAACAGGCAACTATGAGTAAGTTTGATGGTGTGACAAATCTTAAAAAAAGGCAACACGATATGACTTTGGATGAAAAAGGTATATAAAATAACTTCCCGACTATGTAAAAATGTCTCATTTTGGTAAACGTGATAGTGTATGATCAAAATGGCTTATATTTTATACCATTGCAGCTGATGAGAGCATGGAACACATTTGCTTATGGCCAGGTTACACTGAACATTTTGGTGAAAGGAATGATACATTTTATAAGAGGTTTTCATCAACTCTTGATAAGCAACGGCTTGTAAGTGTATTTGTTGTCTGAATTACATAAACATGATAACTTAACCTTTATTTCCTTTAGCATTAACCATGTAAACATCCACATGTGCCAGGCCATTTCAGCTCGTTTAATGGAGAAACATCTGTATATGCACCTTTATCGTAAAGCTCTAATCAGACACCAAAAAATTGAATTTGAAATGAAAATGAAAATGGATCGATACTTGGAAAAACCCTCAAGAACAAATCATGTCAACATACATGGAAAATGGAGACAGTTTGGAAAAGCTTATGGGTTTGACTACAACAAAATGATGAGAGTTAAATACATGTACGCTGTTCAGGCATTAAAAGATGATCAGCAACAACGAATTCCAGTATTTCATGTTTGTTAGATAAGGAAAAGTCTGGTGCTAGAATCTTTTGCAAATTGTCAAGTATTGTTCTTTTTTGTAACAATGGATGATTGCTACATGATGCTTATGTAGTGAATAACTAATTATGTTCGCAATTAAGGTTTAAGCGATATGGTTATGTATTATGTTAAGTTAGTTGATCTTTATGGTAAAAATCTTAGGTAGTATGTAATTAGCAAGTAGGAAATATTTCATTTTAAGATAACTTCTGGTATTCGAATGTATTATATTATGGTTAATTTTGTTTATAATACTATTGGTATCTTATGTATGGACTTAGTAGCCCTTTCATGTTCAAGCGATATGGTTATGTATTATGTTAAGGTAGTTGATCTGTATGGTTAAAATCTTAGGTAGTATGTAATTAGCAAGTAGGAAATATTTCGTTTTAAGATGATTTATGGTATTCGAATGTATTCTATTCTGGTTATTGCTGCAACTGTAGTTTGTATAATGCAAATTTTGTTTATAATACTATTGCTATCTTAAGTATGGACTTAGTAAATTAGTCATTTTATTAGCATATTTAAAAATATGCTTCATACAGCATACATATTACATATAAAGTATTATATAAGTAACAAAAATTGCAGAATGTATTATAATACTATGTATTTTATGTATCATTGACCATAGCAATGGTATTGTAAATAAGGTACCTATAGCAACGGACATAGCAATGTCTTACACATATAAGCATAATCAAACACCATAATTAAAATCCGAATCTAAAATTAAAAAAGTATAAAAATAATTAAGCATGTAAGTACTATACCTCATTTTCAAGAAAACCTTCTTTCAAATACTTGATAATCGCAGCATCCAGTGTAACCTGTTAACATCTGCAGAAATATGCTTAATCCAGCTTACATATATCATAACATATATAGTGAAATAAAAATTATGAAGCAAAAACTAAAAAGTATAGTTATAAACTGTAATTTCATAATTGTAAAAAAACAATAAACATCTCCATGTATTGATTTAAAAATAAATCCTGATTCTAATGGCTTGACACATAAGCCATATTATTGTGAGCTACCGCTAATATCAAACTAAACAAAATCCAAATCCAAAATAAAAAAACATAAACAGCAACAATTGTTCACTGCAAGTTACTTGCATTTAATAAAATAAAGAACATGGAGATGTAATGCTGTCTATTTCTTCACTTTGGTTCTTCATCCTTCTCAACATTCTGCTCAACATCCTTCTCTTTCTTGATAGTAACAATTGCCTTTTGGGCAATTGCATCTTGATCCACAGCCACCATTGGTTTTTTAGCATTGGGCTCTTTTTCATCATCTTTAGTGTCATATTCTGAATCCGAAAGATCAATAACAACAATACTGCATTTAACGGTGCGTTGACTCTTCTTTTCTGATCCTGAAGTATGAACACTTGATGAACCAATGCAGTCATCTGATGGGGTTTCGAGATGTAGTCTGCGTGTAATGCTAAGATCCAAAACCTTAGTAGATTTGATGAGAGCTGCAGGAGTTTCCATCCCATCTTTCATATCCTCTTCATTATTCTCTTCAACATCCTCTTCACTGTCCTCTTCACTATCCTGTCAATTTAAACAATATAGTGTTGGGTAAGTTCATAAGCAAATGATAATGTATTGAACATGCATGTAAACTATTACACGTCCTCGCATATACACTTGAAAAGTATATTATATTGTTAGTCAATGATATCTTTTAGTTTTGAAAATATAAAAGTATTATACCTGATCTCCCACAAAACCTTGTTTCCAAAAATTGATAATTTCCTCATCATTTGTAACCCTTTCACATCTGTAAACGTGACTGTTGTTATTGTGATTAAACTCGGAAAACTTAACCCTAAATAGGAATCTCTTTCCAATAATAACATTCAGTTCTTCAGGAAAGTATGTCGATGTATTCGGGCCATATTTTTCGACCAGCTCCCAAGCAGTGAAACCCGACATCTTGTGCATATTGCCGTCAAAAATGCAAAGTTGTGCAGTTCCGCTTTCATCCATTAAACGCACAATCATCTTGTAACTATTGTTTCAAAAAAGTGGATATTACTTACAATATGAAAGTTGTAACATTCATCTTAATAGTCATAGTAATTATATAACATACCGAGAAGCAACTTGTTCTTGACTCTCGTGCTTGGTACACCACCATGTCTGTTTAGTCCTAGAAGTAGATGGCCCTTTGGCTGCAACAGGTTCAACTTTTTTGCTACACACTTTGCAACCAATGTATGTCCACCCACTTTCGCACTGGATGCTATGAACAAATGCATATATAACACATTCGGTGTCCTGCATTTTAAACTTCAATTTCATTTCATAATTGTATAATATACATTACACAAAATGAATAATAGTGTTTACGTACCGGTTCAGTTTCCCTAATTCATCCTACTAACTTCTTTATTGCACAATTCAAAAATTGTTGGGGCGTAACCACTTTTGGTTCATGAGCAACCAACTGAATCTTGTTTTTGTAGCATCATATTCTTCCCGAGATTCATAACTAAATAAGTTAGGGTATTTAAAAATGCACAACCCAGAATATTATATGTAACAAAATTTTATTCATTTAAAAATGTAAGATTTAGACTAAATATTAAATAACCTTTGGCGGAAAGTAAGTAGTTCAGAAAGTTGTCTGTTAATGTAGAGCTTTGTCCCAAACAAAGCATTAAGCACAGCCGGAACATCTGGATTATAGTAACATATTAAAATGACAAAATAACACATATTACGTTTAACATTATATTTATTTCATATAATTATTATCTATGAAAGTTAAGTTCATACCATTCTAGTATTTCACTTTGCCCAACACCAACATCACATCGATATGGCTAATGTTATCTAATTTTTCATCATATTCATTCCATTTTTTGGCCTATGAGTCCCAAAAAGTTAAATCAATTCTATCTCCTCTGACATACTAAATGTAAATACACAGGATTAACAAAATGAGATTTTTGGTCATTTTTGCAAAAAAGTAAAAAATTCATCACTTACTCTTCATCTTTAATTACAACTGTCCTTCGTATCTTTTTTGAACCAATAGAATTAACAGCCACAATCTCACCAATCCCTACAACAGTACCAATTACATCTGCCAAAGCAAATAAGTCGCATTAATACATAATATAGTGAAATGAATTATTGAAATATTTAAAGTTTAAATTTTTAAATGTGGTATACTAAATACAGACCAACAGAATTATGCTCTTCATATTCTTCATTGGTGTCCAGGATTCGTGTGAATGGTTCAGATTTGAAGCCAGTGAAATTGTCATCAAACTGGTCAATTCTTGTCACATTTGTATTCCTGTAAAACGATAGTTTCTAATCATGTGGCAGTAGTGGCAATCTTCCACCATTCTCCGTTACTCCAAAGTTTGAAATCAAATAGCATATGCCATCTTGTAAAAGAGGTTCAAATCAAAATATCCAATCTTTTTTGACATAGACTTGGATTCGATCACCCCGGATACACAAAATATAAACTTAAATTTGTCAATACATTATTGTTACTTGCATTTGTTGTTATGAATGTGATTGATGGTTTAGAGAGTGGATACTGAATATTTCATCATTTAAATAACAACATAGATTAAGGTGTAAAATATTTTTTTCAAATTACATGCTCATCCTGCAAGACACATTCCAAGCTGTATGGATCACGTGCTTGATTCAGTTTATGTGCATGCCAGATTGAGATGACTCTCCCTTTGATAGACATGTTACACACCATAGGGCTGAGATCTTTGATGGGAGTAATTTTGTTACTGGGTTGCATTGCTGCAAACAAAAGCAAGGTCAGTTAAAATCATGATACAAAACACTATGTATAACAAACAAATAAACAAACAATAATATATTGAAACAAACCTTGTGAATGCTTCAAAGTCTTTTTCTTTGAACTTGACATGCTTTCAGTTGGTAGCGACTTGTTTCCCTTTTGATGTGACTTGTTTATAGTTGTTCGCGCCTTGTTCTCCTTTTGATGTGACTTGCTTTCTTTTTGGTATCCAAACTTTCCTTTCATATTGTAATGTGCTTGTGTTATTATCGGGTGTGTTTTTGAGATGTGAGTTGGTCTCTCAAAACACCGCCTATTTATAGTTCAAGAGTAAGCTTAATATTGAAGTAGTTTTTCAAATTTGGATGAGATAGTTT